>CM042431.1:6175735-6270735 GCA_023631565.1 Gymnocephalus cernua
AAATTCATGAAAATGTCCGGTTTTCACTGTTTTTCATAGGACCAAAAGCGTGTACTTAAATTGACTGGCGCGTTGCACACAATACTACGGTACCTTGTTGCGTGACGTACTTCCAGAGAGGCTGCCTTGTGGATGGCTCTGCGACGCGCACATACACCGGGAGCAGAGCAGACAGCAAGCAGCATTGCACACAAAATGTCGGAGCGTAAGTGCAGCTTCACAGTTGAACTGCACAAAAAAAGTTTCCCACGTACCGTCCCGGTCGGGACAATTGGGAGGCGGAGTGCACTGTGTGCAAAGCTGGCACAGACAGCAAAATATGGATGGGCAGACAAGGAGGATGAAGAAGACAACTAAAGATTAAAAGTATTATAGAGTATTATAGTACTATATATCCTTTTTGTTTGTTAAGTTAGTATCTTTGTGAGACTGTTTTATTATCTATCTTATTACATTGAAAAGGCATTAAGAGATATTTATTTGAAGCTGGATTTTCTGACACAGAAGAGGTCATATTTAGAACATTATTTCATATTATTTATTTATTTGAAAAGAGAGCTATTATTTTGTTACAGTTTATAACATTTTATTTTATTACAGAAGTTATTTTTGTACCATTGAGGCATAATAAAGTATGTTCATTAACCTCTGATAAGCCTGTCTGAATTTGTGTCTCGAGGCCGGGCCGGGTGTCCTCTTTTTTGGAAATCAAAATATGGTCACCCTAGATGTACAAAGAATATGTTTACGGGATTTCCTCTCTAACTTGGACGTTTTTGGACCTATTGGTAGGATTGCTACCGACAGCAAGTTTCAGTTTGTGGTGTTGCAACTACATGAACTGGGTCCCAACATGACACAGTTACTGCAATGCACTACCCATCCACTTCAAATTATGCACAGACCTTTTCCGTGCAATGAGCGTTTGCAGACAAAAACATATTACTAGAATTTTGTAAGACTGAGTCTACATGAACATCCAAGTAAAGATGATTGAGGTAGATTCGCCAGGAAGAGAGGTGCAGTGTCCTGCCTGTCTTGGCCAGGTCTTTGATTTCCATTAGTCAGAGTTATTGCCCTTAAGGCGCTCTGTGAGAGCACTTAAGGGTGGTGATAAATACACACAGACACTAAAACAAAGCTGACTGACAATTCAGGGACAACACACACCTCCATCCTCCTTGAATCATCAGTCCTGAGCTCATTGCAGCACCTTGTGTTAAAAAGCTCTCCCCGTCTTCATAGAAAATGGTCCGTATATCACTCTTTATTTTTTCAAAGGCAAATCAAGAGACTGATTTCCAGCACAAAGGTCCCTGCATTTTAAGTTGAGCTATCGTGCCAAAGAAGAAGAGGTTTTATAATGACAAATCAACTACCTGGGGAGCCATGATGTCATGTAGAAAGCTTCCCCTGGATGAGTGAGCCTCTGTGAAAGGCGATCATCAAATGGTATCAAATGGACATAAATATACACTCAAAGAAGCAGACGAGACCTGGGTCAAATTACTGTGATTCATTGATCTTCCCTGGCACGTATGTGTAGATCTCATTAATCTGGTTGTGCAGGGAGGCTCAATCAAACACTCAACTGGGCAACATATTGAAGAGTTGAGTCTGCGTCGATGCCAACAGTCCGCTTGGACTCTTTTCAGTGATACTGTTAGCAGATTGGTTAATTAACGAGTGTTTTCAAGGCAGTAATGCCGAGAAGTAATGAGCTCTCTTGTCATGTGTGTGTGTATATATATATATATATATATATATATATATATATATATATATATATATATATATGCCAAACGGGAAAACAAATTAGCATGGGTGCTGCCAGCTGAATTTGAAAACACCACATTTTGATAAAATGACGAGCAATGACACTCCGTTTGACTCGGGATAAATGCAGCACAATGCCTGACTCAGTTTGTACTCCCACTCAGTGGTTAGTCATCAAAACAATTTTGCAATGAACATTACATTTATTTTGAAACATGTCATATGATATAACACTGCTGTGTTTTCACTGAGGAATTGAAGTACTAACCCCTCATATAGGCACAGAGTGAGGAAAACAGGTTGAGGCGAGAGCGGAAATGCCTTTTGACGACGTTGCATTGAGAGCTGTGATGCGTGTTTAGCATTCACCAGGTGAAACCTGCTGCTGGACAAGAGGGACTGACGTAGCGATGGAAAACAAAGAGAGAGAGAGGGAGAGAGAGAGAGAGAGGAACAGTGAGAGGGCTGATATTTATTTATTCTGGCGAGGGAGCATTTAGGTACTAGCACTTCATTGAACAAGCAATCAAATGGTGAAAAACACAGCCTCACTGTTGACATAAATCATAATTATACCCCAGCCTTACACCGCAATTCCTGATATAAGAGCAATTGCAATAGGGAAAATGAAACAAGCGCTGTTGGGATGAGTACTGTGTAATCATAGGTTATAACTGATGTTGAACTGAGTGGCTCATTTTAAGAGGTTCATTTTTCTGTGCAATTGTGCATGTGTGTAACTCATGACATGTGTGTACAGTGCTTAGTGATGAACTCTCTATATATGGACTTTACTATAGGTAAAGGGAAAAATACATAGATTGATCCATAATCAGTTTGTTTATTGCATTCCTTGTGTGTTTATTGCATTCCAGCAATTGGGTTATAACCATAGACTCTATAAAACAGGTTATAGCTCAGCCAGACACAACTGAAACTGGCTAGTCAAGCAAACCCTCGCCGTTGTGTTGTGTCTGTGTTGTGTGTCTCGTTCTGGGATGCCAGTTATGATTTGAATATATGAACAGAATAGCCACAGCAAAACATTTTTTTAGCTTGTTTGCTGAATGTACTGTTTCATGTTACATGACCAATTCAGCACTGTAAAATGAATCACATCCATTTGTGCTTCTTAAAAGCATGTCAATGAGTTACAACATTAGCATGTTCACACGGGACAGGGGGAGATCCACATCCTACCTCGGGAAAATCTCACAATAACTTGGCAGCGTTTTATTTTGACCTACTGAGAGCCGGCCTTTGAGCCAACAAACTTACACTACTTGATTTATGGCAGAAGGAAACACACACTATGCACTACTGATGCGCGGGTCAACCCGCTGGGTTCGGGTAAGTTTAGTAGAAAATATGATGGGTTTGGGCAGGCAGGTCAAATGGGACAAAGCAGCATTCCGAGTAAGTTATATAATCGTCCACCTTCTCTTCCCATCTTATTTTGTTAATTGTCACTCTCAATCTAACACACAGACACACACACACACACACACACACCTTGGAGAGCGCCATTTTGCTCAGCTTTTGTCTCTGTCCTTGTCTCAGTCCTCAGTACTGACAACTGTGCTACTATAATGCCTAAGGTGGCGGGTCAGGCGGTGCAGATTGGCTCTCATGATGGATTGGGTCAGGTCGGGTGGGTGCGCATATTAAAAAAAACCTGAGCCTCAAATCCCAACTATACAGACTCTGACGTTGATTATCAAATAATCTGGAGATTAGTTACAATTAATCGATTACTCAGTTGGTCCACAAAATGTCAAGAAAAATGCCCAGTTTGGTTAGATAATCGAAATGCTTCTTTTATCTGAGCAACACCCCAAATCCAAATTCAATTTATAGCACAATTATATGAAACTGAAAAAAAGAAGTACATTTGAGGCATTATTCATTTATAAATAACATGCACAATTGATTGATCATGGAAATTGTTGTTGATTAATGTTCTGTTGATGGATTAATTAATTGTCTCATCACTTCAGCATTAGAAAACAATGTGCGTAATTGAATCCCATTTCGTCACATTAGTGTTGGCAGAGTCAGAGCAAGAACGCGAGAGATTTTCTTGCTGCGTGTGACATGCTTCTTACACATAACATAATCTTGTGCCTTGCATTATATTATGGTTTACTTAGGATACTGTCACTAAAGACGTTGTTGGTGTTGCCTTTTCTGTACACAAAGAAGCTCTTTTTGAATCCTGAGTCTTTCAAGTCTAGTCTAAACAGAGGAAGAGCATATATTGTATGTTAGAGGCGCCAAAGGCTCGCTGGCAGCATACAGGTCTACAAATCATTTGAAACGCAGCTCGCCGTATCCTGCTGCTTCACACCTGCAGACTTCATAGACCCGCTAGTGAGATGTGATTAAAACGTAGGACAGCAGTGTTGCTTTTTATAAAAGGATGAAAGGATCACCATCCACAACCTGAAGAGATCTCCTCTGAACGGTTGTCTCTCTGGCAAAATAAAGCACCTTTCAAATTCCTCGGGGGTGTAAGAGAGACTGAGCAGTTACAAGTACTGTCACCTCATCACCTGGGGACCATTCATTGGCCCAGCAGTGAGAGACTGAATGGCAGAGAGCGAGAGACATTAAGAGAGGAGAGGAGAACAAGGAGAAGGAGGGGGGACAGGTTGGTGCGGTGGCTGGGGAGTAACAGGCCCAGAAGATCTGAAAAGCAGTGAGCATCACTGAGGCGAATACACACACAAATGGACTGTACCCAAAGAACACACCACGGTGCTGTCAAGCTGTGCCCACAATGCACGTAAGTGTGTGTACAAACCCTTGAGATCACACTTTGTAGGGGCTGTTGTAAGTTGTTGTTGTTGTAAGGCTTTTACACGTGGCTGGGAGCTGCAATTTAAGCTACATTTTCTGTTTTTGAAATAAAAATATGGGGGGCATCTATCCATCTACAATGTGTGTTTATTCATTCATCCAACTCAGCGGCACACATACTACTGGAGGGAGGCTGGGTAGGTTGGATTTGAATGGGAGAAAAAGCGAAAGACAGAAAAAGGCAGTAATTGGGGGGAGTGAGGTCATGTTTCCTGGTTTTTATTCAATCAAGCTTACTGCATCATTCTCAGCAGAGATGTGGTGCCATCATTTAGTGGCAAAATTACAGGTACCATTTCCTTTTCCACCCTTCTGGACAGACTTCCATAATCTATTTTTTTATGATGAATGATGAACAACTTGCAATGCTTAGTCAAAGCTGAAGGAGCAAATTGGTTGCAAGGGTACATTTCATTACATTAACATTTTTGGTACCATTTAGCCAAAAAATAAAAATAAAAAATACAAATGACAAGATGATGATGAACTAGTGTACTTTGTGGAGAATTTCCCTGGAAAGCGGGGCATAAAGCATGGTGATGTGCCTGCTACTGTACTGACAAGACATTTCATTCAAGAAATTGGCGTAAAAACAAACTGTCCTCTGTGGCAGTGAATTGGATCTGTCATCCTCTCAATGGAGTAGGATTGGAAATATAATACAGAAATCACTCAAAATTCTTGTAATTACACACACGGGCATTTAAGCATGCATAAAGACAGGGCGACACACACACACACACACACACACACACACACACAAAACCACTGGCTTGCTACTCCAGCATACCATAGCATGAGGCCAAATGAATGCAAAAGAAAAATATTCCAGTCAATTCTCTGTTTATTCAAGAGGTCAAATGTTCATTCTGTCCTCCTAAAACAAGCTGTGCGTGTCTAGTCAAGCTGAGAGTAATTAGATTCAGTTTGTCATGCTAACGGGAGAGCAAATTTTATTTTATTTTTTATATACAGAAATGGTGTTTCTTCGTATAAAGTAATGTACAGTACTTTGTCATAGGCCCTCACACGCAGAACTACACACACACACACACACACAGACACACACATTATTCATCTCCATTTCGAACTGTAATTGAGTTTTTAATTGGATGATCCTTTAAATTTGTCAATTAACATAAAATGTGGCTTTCTTTGACTTTTTATAGCTGAAGAAAATACACAGTGTAAAACTTGATGCAGAATCTTCTCAATGGCAGTTTAGGCTCCACACCGAGACATAATACTTGTTTTGCAGAACACACCTCTGAGGCTTCTGAATGTCTAGGTCCCTGTTGGACCTCCTTTGCTCTCCTCTCGTCTGTTACTCTGTTCTCCTCTGAGCTTATTCCATCTGCTCTGGATTCATATGTGTGTCCATGTGCATGCTTGTAATAATAATGTTGTATTAATGCTTGTCTTAACCATACATTTTTTCATGCCTATTCATTTAGTTTAAACCCTGTATGTCTGCACATTTGCAGATAAAGATTATATATTAGTATAAGTGTATAAGTAGATTCCAGTGGTGGCTGCGTGGGAGTGTTTTCTACACTAACTCCAGACTATGTAAAGTCCATGAAAAGCTTGTTCTGATTCATTTCATTACCATTTCTGTCCTAGCAATAATGTTGCCAAAAGCCTAAGGGTGTGAAATATTTCATAATCAATCATTTTTGCCCACCGGATTAGCCTGCTGCCTACATGTGTTGATGCTGAGGAAACTGCAGAGTTATATTCATTAAAGAAAGTTTGATTTAATAACAAAATACTAACTCATTTAATCTGATGAATCACTTTATTCAAATTGAGGTTGGAGGATTTTGTTTATCTTTTTGTAGGGTGATGACGTAATAGAATGTGACGACAGATGCTGGAAGCTTCATTCAAATAACATCAATAGAAGCTTTGATTGTAAAAAATAAAAATGACATTGTGTACAGCCTTACAGAGTAAACATGTCCATTTTAGGGTGACATGGTTTGTTTTTGACATCTGTTTACAGGGTGCTGTAACACATATGAGTATGTCCTGCTTCTGGTAATTGTCTAATTATGAGTTGCTTTGAATAAGAGCCTGAAGTGTGTGTTTAAACATGACATATTTGAAGCTCAGGTTTTTTTTAATAACCTGAGCAAAATATGTGTGAATCAGCAACCCGAACCCAAACCAGCAACTTTAGGCATTATAGTATTTTGTCAGTACTGAGGACTGAAACAAGGACAGAGACAAAAGCTGAGCACCGTGGCGCTCTCCAAGGTGTGTGTGTGTGTGTGTGTGTGTGTGTGTACTCTCAAGACTGTGTATTATGTATACAATGCCAAAGAAGTAGACACTGAGTTGCAGAAGATCCTCAGGCGGACGCGGCAAAGCGTACACCTCGGTGCCAGGGCGTGTTACAGTGTCTTAATCCCAGTTCATCGGTAGTGCTCATGTGTAATCCAGGGAAATGTGTGGGATCATTCTAAAACCTTTCTCCACCTCAGGGTAAATCTGAGTTTTTCTACTTTTCTTCCTTGTCTTTTTTGGCTTTTTCTATGCTGTTGTGCAGTTTGTTCCTGCCAAAGCATTTTTGGAACAAAAAGAGAGTGAGAAATCTAAAATTGATATCCGACTACATATGCCTGGTTGTACTGCCTGATCCCATGATGGTGTACAGGATTTTGAACTAAAAGCAATTAATTCTCCTGTCTCATTTCCCTGACCATTTCCCCTGACTTAAATAATGTTTTTGCATCAATATTTGCATAAATATTGTTTAATCTGCAATTATTTTTTTTGTTTTACACCTTACTTATGAGGGTGTCATATGTCAGCAGGGTGGCCTGCTGAACATTTGTTAGTTAAGGTGGTAGGGTGGGGTTTGTCGGCAGACCGGGGAGGGGGGTGATAGATATAATTAATAAATTATATCTATCAGCCAAATGGCGAGTAAATGTTTGTACCAAATTAGTTTTGTTTTTCAGTCTTCATTTTGGCGAAGGTGCAGCTACTTTCTGCTCTGCTGTCTGCATGTCACGGGGGGGGGGGCCGACACACGCACACACACACAAACACTGGCGCACACACCAGATGCCAGCAACCACGGCACTGATAGCTACCGTTTACCTCAGGCTAATTAATGAGCTAGTAAGTGGCGATTTTTGGCAGCCAGCCAAAAGAAAGCACAATGAAATGAAATGTTAACCGATCATTAACCGTTGACCGACAAGCAAGAAACGGAGTCTCACTTCACCCGTCCAGGAGGCTCTGACACACTTTCCGCACTCTGTGTCTGCGGACAGCTGTAGGCTTGTACCGGTTAATGTTCTGTGCATTGTCGGACACATGCAACCACTTTCCTGAAACCGCTTGCGGGACTGACACAAGTCGACAGCGGCTCGCAGCGTTTATGACCGAGCCTGTCTCCACCACCTCCACCTGCAGGTGGTTTGGAATGAAAGAATGTGGGTTTTTTGACGACGTAGTTAAGGCGGCAGGTGTGTGTTGCTTAGGTGGCCACCTTAGCTGCGAAGTGCTGCAGGAAACCCTGGTCAGTGTAAATGTCAGGATGACAATGATGATGACGACGACAACATTGGTAAACTTTGGCAGACTCGCTCCCTCCTCTTTTTTTCAACATGAAATTGGAGACCAAATGTCAAATATGCAGGTCGCACATATACGAGCAGTTGTAAAACATACCACAGTGTGTAAGAATTTCTCCCATCTAGCGGTGAAATTGTATATGACAACCAACTGAATTTCACTTTGTAGCCCCCCCCCATTCCGAGTGCGTTATAACTCCTACGGTGGCCGAACCCGAAATTAGCGACAACAATCCGTGAGTGTCCCTTCCAGTGTAATAATAGTTCGACGTTATTTTGGTACCATTTCATTGCTAACATCAGCTATCAGGTTCCCAAACACATGCAAGCTAATGTTAGTAAAGTATCAGTGCTATCGTTATTCTGTATATTGTACCAGATTGTAAGGCGATGTTTACAGAAGCAATGGAAGCAATGGAGGTTTGTGTTTTTAATATATTTCTCTGAGCAGCATGAACAATGTCAATGAAACTGAAATAATCTCTTAGTGTCTCCATCGTTTCTACGCTGCTGTTCTAGTAGCTAGTCTGTGTTACAGATCCATGACGTGAGTTGTCTGCCAGTGAAATCACGGCACATATGATTACGTTTATGTTACAAGGTAGACAATTCTTTTTCATCATTGACGCGAGGAAAAGTATCCTAGACGTCGTTCTAGTGTTATGCAACCATGCTATATTTAGCCAAGCAGGTAGCAACTATAAAACTTTTACACAAATAGGCAGAATTACCTGTTGAGAAGAAAGCAGGCAACTTCGGCATCCCTTTTAAAATCCTTGCTCCTCATCAGCTCTTTCCATCTTGGAAAAACCACAACAATATTAACTTTGGTCGCGTTGCTTTGCCTGTCACGTTGTCATTTTAATTTCCTCGGCGACTCAGTTACATGTCCTCGATAATAGACGCAACAGGCTTTCAAATCTGCCGACAGTGAGTCGCAAATAATCTTCTCCCCCTCCCTCCCTATACGTCACAGTCAGTGCCACTGAGTGAAAAGCACGAAATGCGGAGCAGTATAGTCTGTATGTCCCTTGTATGTAAAATTGCAAGCCAATAGGAATACTTGGAATTGATGGTGGTGGTCAATATTCATAAAAAAGGACAAGTTTGTGAGGGGCAATACAGATTTTGATAATGAACAACTACAAATGTTACACACTGGGGCTTTACAAAATTAAAAAATACTCAGTCTGGAGCCTTGGGTGATGATGATGAAAGTACTCATGCTCAATCTTTGGTCTACACATCAACCAACTGGAGCAAAGCCATATCTAACCTAACTAGGGCAGTGGCACAGTGGCTCAGTGGTTAGCACTGCTGCTTCACAGCAAGTAGCCTGGTCTGGGCAGAGTTTGATCCCCGGGCTGAGCAGGGCCTTTCTGTGTGGACTTTGCATGGTCCTTCCATGTTTGCGTGGGTTTCCTCCTGGGGCTCCGGTTTCCTCTCACCAAAAAGACATGCATTCTAGGTAACTAGGACTACAGTTTAAAATTAGCTGACTGGCTAACACTGGCGCATTTACAGAAATGTTGATTCATGTGCATTGTCCTAATAAATAAATACATGTACACTTAGTCTGCTTAACAGATATAAAATCACTCATCAGCTCACCTCTATTTTGGGAAAAAGGGCATGTTCGTGAATTAAAACGAACATCTCACATGATCATATGTGGTCAAAAATGTGTGTTACAGATAAGGGTGCTCCGATCAGGATTTTTGAGGCCGATCACCGATCACCGATTGCTGGAAGACGTATCGGCCGATACCGATAACCGATCACCGATCACTTTTATGAACTGAAAATTACGCCATTACATAACAGTCACACATGTTTAGAGAATGTATCAGTAACTGTTTGGCTTTCTGTCCTAGCTCAAAATCTAAAAAATGTCCTTTCAAGGTTCAAGGTTCAAGGAGTCTTTATTATCCCCGAGGGGCAATTCGTTGTGCAGCAATAGAATGCAACATAAACAACACATAGACTATACAGAAAACAAACCAATAACAATCAATATAAATAAATCAATAATAGACAAAATAAATACAAACTACACAGACATACACATCTCGCAATGACTTATTTACAAAGCCTATAGCAGCAGGAACAAAAGAGTTTTTATGTCTGTTTGTCCTGCATTTTGGCAGACAGAATCTGCGGCCAGACGGTAACATCTTGTCGCTGTTCAGAGGGGGGGGAGGGGGGGTTATATCAGCCAGGACTGACTGGGCTTTCTTCAGAGTCCTTATCTCATATAGAGAGTTTAAGTCAATCAGGGAGTTTAGGGAAATTTTGCCACACACTTTAGTTTTTTTTTTTTCCCAATCACTGCACATTTCTTCAGCACACACAGTCAGTCACACCGACACACACACACACACACCGACACCGACACACACACACACACACACACACACACACACACACACACACACACACACACACACACACACACACACACACACACACACGGCGAAACAGCTGTTTGAGCGGCGCACACACAGACACACACAGTCAGTCACACCAACACACACACACACACACACACATACACACCGACACCGACACACACACACACACACGGCGAAACAGCTGTTTGAGCGGCGCCGGATCTACTAGCTACACGACTCCGCTCTGCCTTAGCGTTAGCTAACTTTGAAAACTCCTCATCCTCCTTTCTGTGACTAACCTTCAAATGTCTGATGAGGTTGGTGGTGTTGAAATGTCTTTGGAGATTTCCGCCTCGTGGTATTTCCTCGGTACACACGTTGCTAATCGCTAGTGTATTGCCTTTTTCCCAGATAGCAATGAGTCGGCGGACCACCAGCGGTGCTCCAGAGGCAGTAGAAGCGTCAGAATGGTGTAATCACAAACACGTTTCCCGGAGCACCACCGGTGGCAGACGCTTTTAAAAGCAGTAGCCGTCTTCCTACCGCCTTCGTTCCGCGGCCGCGGGCCAACTCCTGTTCTGCCACCGTTCAGACACCTTGTAGAACTGCCAGACCGCTGAATGTAGGGACGCCGCCATTTTGAAAATGTTCTCAGGAGTAGTGCGCTCTTAATACATCCGTGGTAGTGCGTCATCTGATCGGCCTATCTGATCGGCCTTTATGGAGACCACCGATCAAACTATTTAAAGCCATTATCGGCCGATACCGATCGGTGGCCGATCGATCGGAGCACCCTTAGTTACAGAGTAGGGCAGGAGTGCAAAGGTTCTGTGAGCCCTACTTGTGTCCGTGCCTGTGCAGGAGTTTGTTGGTTGTCTGTGTGTAGCGCATGTAGAGTCAGATCCAGACAGACATTACAGATATTGGCACTGCAGAGTTTTGCTCCCTGTATCTTGGTCCAGAGCAGATGGCCACAGATCCATTCAGCCAAGGCCTTAATAGAGACACAGCTGCTGGTAGACAAAGTGAATCTCCCTCCATATGCACTTCCTTGGAAAACACAGCGCTGCTCTGTTTGCTCTGCTGTGGGAATGTGACACAGTCCGCTAGCAATGACTCAGACCACTGATACTTCTCCAATGGTGCCGGTCCGCGCAGGGCAATTTGTTCAAATTTAACAAAGACTGACAGTGGACAGGTATGCCCTTGTCTCCTGGGCTCCGTTTCAGAAAGCAGGTTTAGTGAAAACTCTGAGTTAGTTAACCCTGAGATGAGGGAAATTCTGGGTTTTCTGTTTCAGAAAGGGAGGTTAATCAAACCTGAGAGAGAGGGGTAACTCCAGCCATTTCAGAAAGAGAGGTAACTTAACTTCAGAGTAGGGCTGGGCGATAAAACGATAACGATATGTATCGCGATAGACATGTAATCAATATCAATATAAAAATGCGTTTGATAAAAGTTCGATAATTTTATTTCTTCGTCGGAAGAAACAGGAGGTTTCAAAGCAAGTTTGGTTGCATGAACAAAGGCACTCAATCTCTGGTAGCCTAGCAACGTAGGAAGTGACACGCTAACAGCCAATCACGTAACAGTATTGTGTTTGGTTGCGCCATATCGTTGTCTCGTGTTGGATTCTTCAAAAACGAGCGAGCGCGGAAGTTCATGATGAAACGGGAAACGTCAGCTCGCCAATATGGCAGTTTTTTGGATTTTATAAGTCTGCCCGTAGTCAGACCAATGTCGTCTGCAAATTATGCAAGACCATCGTCCCCACCGCAAACCTGTTTTACCACTTTAGCCGCGCTCACCCTTTGGAGCACAGCCGTATTCGCCAGCAACGTCCAACAACATCTGCAGCTGGAACCCCGCACAAGCAGCAGAGCACCACGGAGAGGTACTCTCAGGGCCTTATGACGGTAAAAGCTAAACGGTACAAATAAATAACGGAGGCAGTGGCACATCATATAGGCAAAGACATGCTTCCGCTGAGCACCCCCCCACCATGTACGGTTTAGGCTGTAGCGTGACTGTTAGACGGAGAACAATAATAACTGGTACTGTGCTGTATCACGTTAGTTTTTTATGTTACAGATGTAAAGTCTACCTCAGTTTTATTTCAATTTCTCCTACGTTTACAAAACACTGCACATATTTTAAAACACTTCATTCACCAGAAGTGTTCATTGTGATTTTAGACTTATGTTTACATTTGAATTATTTGAGTGTTTTCCATGGTCGTGTTGACATTTCTGCTTTTATAACTGAGAGGATTATAATCGGAGGAAGGTTAAGCTTAAAATAAAAACGTTTAAATTGAATACATTTTTTTCTCCTGGTCCTTATTTTAAATAGGTCATAAAAATATCAATAATTATCGATATCGACTGATATGAAACACTTATAGCGTGATACAGTTTTCAGCCATATCGTCCAGCCCTACTTCAGACTCAGTTACTACAGTAACTGAGTCTGTGAACCTAACCTGGTCGGGAGCAGGTTTTCTTCAAGAAACCTTGAGTTTCTCTCAGACTCCTCCCTCTGACACAGCGCTCTTTCATTTCCTCATTCAGGCTGTATCAGGCGCATTTTAGCGCAATTTCTTATCTGCATGAATAAAAAAACAGGGTTGGTGTATTAACTGTTAGGCAGACTATAAAATGTTTTTCTCAAAACATGGCATTTCCGATCCCGTTGATGAAGACACTGTATTACTTCGCAGGGAGTTAAACATACGTCGGGAGATGATATTGAAGCCCCGACTATAGATGCATTTTCATTTCCATATACTAGCCTACCTATTTGAGGGGTATTGTTTTTCTTCCCAGTCTATCAGTTATGTAGCCTACATAACCTTATCTGTTCTCATATCACTAACGTCACCCATCGTGGACATACTCTTACATCCTAGCACATTCTTTGTGTCACATTACGTTTTTTTGCAAACGGCAGTTTCCTTTACAACATTGGTGATGTGGAGCATATTAGTAAAGCCACTGTACAGCAAAGGATCAGAAGAATGTGACTCTGAAATGTTTTTTAAACGTTTTTGTAGTGTTCCCTGGACACAAACCAGTAAGAGCCATTAAAAAGGAGTTCAACAGTATTGCAGGTAAATGATCTAAACCCTTTGAAATAAAATATTATGAATTATAATTCTATTAATGATGGTGCTGCAGCCTCAGAGTGGGATTAGTAGGCCAAGGACTTTTTCGCCCACAGGATTGCACCTAAATGAAATAGATTATAGGTTCAATACCATTTCACCAGTAATATTATACTTATGATTAAATATGAAATTAATACACTATATTGGTGCTTACGCATTGACTCCAGCAGCAATTTTCCCACGCAAATTCTCTCTCTTTTGCAGCAGCCGCTGTGTTGCTTTTTTCACTAAATATATGTTCAAACTTGCTGTATGTGCACATATTTCCGCCAACCAGTTAGTTTGTGGTTGTTACCATGGTGAATCGTATCATTGCTCTATTCATGCTGCCTTTTTATTGTGGTGGTGCACGCGCTTAAAGGTCCCATGGCATGAAAAATTCACTTTATGAGGTTTTTCACATAGACAGTATATAGAATGGACGAACAGATCCTGTTGCTCTGGACGGAGACAAGTGAAGTCTATTAGAAGCACTTTTCCGGTGAGGCTCGAGCGTTACTGCGCAGCTGCAAACTGAGCTTGCCGACGTAGATGTGACGTGAGCAACGTGTCTGAACGTTGTAAGTCTTCTGGTAGCTGTGCCAAGAGAAATCTCAATAATTTCCAATCTTGCAGAGACGGAGAGCGTAGGTATATGTAAGGAGATAACATAGGCACAGGCTAATTATTACTAACTAAAATGCTAGTTAACATTAGTAATTAAACTAAACAGCTAATGCAAGTCCAAACTGCCTGCGAGCTTCTCCTGTACTATACTGTAATTCCTCTACTATGCGACAGTAGGTCGCTTGGTTATGACACAATTGTTAGCCTATTTTTACAAAAACGTCTGTTACAGAGCCATAACGTGAGGTACAAGGTAATGGAGCCTTTTATACATTGTCGTGTTTTTTTAGAAATAAACAATGGACAAATAAAGTCTTTAAACGCTTCAGATGTAAAGTTATTGGTTGTCAAAGTGACGCCAAAATGAATGGCAGTCAATGGGATGCTAACCGCGGTGAGGAGTCTGGTAGCATTAAAATGGCGCCATAGGAGGCTTCACTCTGTGGAGAGAAGCCTGCCCCCTTGGGTTTTCAACATTCATATGAGTTCCCCGAGCCTGCCTATGGTCCCCCAGTGGCTAGAAATGGCGATAGGTGTAAACTGAGCCCTGGGTATCCTGCTCCGCCTTTGCCTTTCCGCCCAGAGCATTTGGCCCACCCATAAGAACGAGAGAGACATCATGGCTTGCAAACAAGCAAAGCATGGCAGTTGGTCAAGGCCACACCCCCACCCTCCACCTTGCCCCGCTCTCCTCCTCAATAGCATTTAAAGCTACAGACACAGAAATGGCACGTCCTAAGGAAAGCTCATTGTGAGACTGGCTCTAGTGGCTGGAATTCTGCACCAAGGCTGAATTTCGGGAAAGAGACTTCAGATACAGTATTAGGGGACCACTAAGGCCTATATAAAAGAGACTTCAGATACAGTATTAGGGGACCACTGAGGTCTATATAAAAGAGACTTCAGATACAGTATTAGGGGAACACTAAGGTCTATATAAAAGAGACTTCAGATACAGTATTAGGGGACCACTAAGGTCTATATAAAAGAGAATTCAGATACAGTATTAGGGGAACACTAAGGTCTATATAAAAGAGACTTCAGATACAGTATTAGGGGACCACTAAGGCCTATATAAAAGAGACTTCAGATACAGTATTAGGGGACCACTAAGGTCTATATAAAAGAGACTTCAGATACAGTATTAGGGGACCACTAAGGCCTATATAAAAGAGACTTCAGATACAGTATTAGGGGACCACTGAGGTCTATATAAAAGAGACTTCAGATACAGTATTAGGGGACCACTAAGGTCTATATAAAAGAGACTTCAGATACAGTATTAGGGGACCACTAAGGCCTATATAAAAGAGACTTCAGATACATTATTAGGGGACCACGGAGGCCTATATAAAAGCATCCAAAAAGCTGCATGTCATAGGACCTTTAACTCAGAGTGAACCAACTCAAATCAGCTGTTCTGGAACGGAAAACTTTCCCATCTCAGGGTAAATCAACTCAGAGTTCAGGGTTAGACATCCTTCCTGAAACGGGCCCCTGCTCACATTCAGCCGTAATGCTGGCATTAATTAAGGTGGCAGGGAGTTCAATACTTTCACTAACAAGAGCCGATCCATCTACTACCATTTCCACCTGTGAGGAACACAGCTGTGACTGTGGAGTTCCAGATGCCCTTATTGAACTCATTAAAATAGATGCCAATACAATTCACCTTAAAGAAAGTACAAGTACTCCGTGTGACTTTATTGTGCTGCAGGTATTGCATATCATCGCACCTTGTTCAACTGCCATTGTTGTTATTCAGGCATACAACTTCTTCCTTATCTATTTGCAAAAGTGCTTATTGCCGTGATGATTCTAAATTAAAATCAAAGCACTTTAAAGCACATTTTGATTAGGGTAAAGCATTAACTCCACAGGAGACGCTTTGATTTAATCCTGCTGCATTTTGGATGATCATCATAGCATATATATGAGCAAACACAGAGGCACTTCTTAAAAGAAATCTCTGCTCTTACCATTTATGTTTCTTTGTCTCTGACAGAAGTTTAATCTCCGTTCCCTACTGTGTGGAGTTAATATATCCTCCCTCTGTTTGCACAGGTTTGTAGACATATTTCTGCATAACAGGTCCCTTTCCACAGTTGAACCAATAAATGTGAATTGTCCATATATTAGTTAGAGTGTGTGTGTGTGTGTGTGTGTGTGTGTGTGTGTGTGTGTGTGTGTGTGTGTGTGATTCTTGTTTAACTACATTTGTGGGGTCCAAAACCCAGGAATACAGTATACTTGTGGGGTCCGGACAGCTTTGTGGGGCCAAAATGCTGGACCCCACATGTTTAAAGGGCTGTTTGAGGGTTAAGACTTGGTTTTAGGATTAGGGTTAGAATTAGGTTATGGTTAGGGTGAGGGTAAGGGTTAAGGTTAGGCATTTAGTTGTGATGGTTAAGGTTAGGGTAAGGGGCTAGGGAATGCATTATGTCAATGACGGGTCCCCACAAAGATAGTGAAATGCACCGTATGTGTATGTGTGTGTGTGTGTGTGTGTGTGTGTGTGTGTGTGTGTGTGTGTGTGTGTGTGTGTGTGTGTGTGTGTGTGTGTGTGTGTGTTAGCCCTGGGATGGACCTGGTGTGTGCTGTGCTGGACCCGGTAAGCTTCAGGCTCTCCTCCTGTACAACCTTGACAAGGATTAAGCGAATGCAGAAAATGAATAAGTTACCAGGCCAATTCTTGCAATTCTCCGTTAGGAATATGAAGTGTGACTGCCATTATCACCACCCCTGACACAGGGGAGCGTTGAATTTACAAAGCAGGTGTTAAGAGGGTGAAAGAACTGGCAAGAGCAAAACCACAGTCAGAGAAGAGATGTGTAGATTAAAAAGTATACACTATCTTGGGAAATGAAAAAGCATGGCCAACCAAGGAGAGACATGATGGGAGAGAGGGGAGAGATTTCCAACTCACTCCGTTGAGGGACATTAAACGCTAACCAACTGGGACAGCAAGGGGCTTGACATTTCTAATTAATATTAATCGAATCACTTGAGTGCTTTGTTTACTGAGTGGGAGCCACCATGGATCAACAATTCCACTTGTTTCAGGGGGGTGGGGGGAATCACACACACACACACACACACACACACGAACGGCTTGTGTTAATGTACTCTGGGAGATCTACAGGACAGGGAACTCATTAAAGTTTCTACCACGTGTTTGTGGGAAAGAAAGTGTGGAGGGAGACTTATCACCAAACTTCAGTGTCTACATCAAAGTCCAAACAATCCATGAAGTGCTAATCTATTTTGGCATACGGCAACCACAAGCAAGAGATTGCTCACGTTCCGTTACAGATGCACACACAGTCACAATCACACACACACTCTCACACACACACACACACACACACACACACACACACACACACACACACACACACACACACACACACACACACACACACACTTCAAAGTGCGGTGTGTCAGAGTTTGAAGTTGTTATGTAGCTTTCCGCAGCAGACTCATCCCAGGTGCCTCACGGTGGGTGAGTGTCCACTAATGGCTCTACTCCTTTAAAGCTGCTCCTGTGAGTCTCTGGGAACGTTTGTATTCAGAAACCTCTTTGTGTTCAGAGGGAGGAGAGGAATCTGAGGACATCTCGTCAAAAGAAAAGATGGATGAAGTAAAGCAGGAGTTGTGAGAAGAATGAGAAGAACAGGGGAGAATGTGACAAAAAATGTGATGGTGCAAAGAACAGAAACAGCATTACAAAAATGATGTGTAGTTACAGTAGAAGGGGTATGCATATGGGTGTGCAAACAAGTGTGTCACATATGACTTCTGGTACCTCTTTTCTGTTCTTTTCCCATCAATATACTGTGTTATAAAACACAAATTCTGGGAAGAATCCTTCAAACTTCATCATAAATTGGGGTGAAAAGGAGAGTCGGGCTTGCGAGTAGATAAAGTGTAGTGAGGTGGCGGGGAAGAAGGTTAGAGGGGATGGGTGTGCCGTGATGACTAAGAAGTAATCATGTGGACGGTTTGACATTTACTGAGAGTCATAGGAGGAGGTTTTGTAGTGTCATCGCTGAGGTGAGGAGGATATCAACTAGACTGGATAGTTTGTCGAAAAAGATGAGCTGGAGGTTAGGGTGTGAGGAAAATCTGGAGGATGCTTCAAATCAATAAAGTGGATTTGTGGAGTGGGGACATTGAGGGGTTTGGAATAGGGAGGAGACGGCATTAAGGACAGATGGTGTTTAAACACCCTTAGTGCTGAGAGTGCTGGGGAGTGTGTCAAAAAATCAACAGAGGGAGTATTGGTGTCCAACTTCTGCCATGGTACATACTCATACCAACTGGAGTATGGCAGCACCCCATGGAACCAGTCTGGACAGGCTACGCCATCTGAACAGCATGATCTAGGCATGGCAGAGCAAACACGCACACATTCATACACACATTTTCTAAAGCAGTGCTTCTGCCGGGGAAGGACACTGCCATATTGCTCCACTTTAAACAACCAAACACAGCCCACATAGTCTATTTTCCCCTTAAAGAAAAAGAGCAATCGTAAAAAGGAGTGAAGAAAAAAGCATGACTTGTTGTTCAATCAAACAATTTGCAGAATACACAAACAACACATACCATAGAAACCAAAAGCAAAAACTAGGACAGTCACCACACTCCCCTGTCGATCTCTCATTCAGTCACACCTTCAAGTCATTCCCACATCAGCCACACAGCGGGACTGTGCAGCGACAGTGATGATTACTAACCTCTTTTACAGAGACATGCATCAACAGTGTGCCAGTTCACAAAGTGCATTGGGACAAAACAATACAAATCACAACTGTAGTCAAACTCTGCCTAAATGTATGTGGTCTGCACACTGAGCACCTGTGTCCTATTTGTGTAGTTTTGGTCATAAGTCCTTACCTTACACGTCAGCCGGATTCTCCAGTATGACGAGATCACAGCTAGAATTCTAGATTCTAAAGAAAGCTAGATTCAGCGAGAATTGCGGGATCACTTATAGCCCAAAAATCCATCTTGTCAGGCTACAATTAAAGCGTTTGTGTCCGAGCAGCAGCCGTCCGGACCAATCAGTGTCCGGTGAGGAGCTACTGGCAGCCGAGGGCGTGGCTTAGGTGTGTGACGGCCACAAATGTTCCTTGGTTCAAAACAACAATGGCGGAAGTGATAGACAGCTGGTTCATCCAATCACCTTCCAGGTATTTTTTTGAAAGTGCCTGCCCTTTTAAAAACAGTTTCCAGTGACGGCTTCTCAGATGGTTCTGTGTAACAAACCATCTGGCGCGCCAGGTTACATAAGTCCTATTGGTATTATTAATACAAGATTAATAACATTACACAGTCTGAGTGGCAAGAAGCCTCCAGCTTAGCCAAACTCATACAGATGAGTTACTATGAGTTAGTCCCTGTGTAATTAGATCATTTCCAGCTTTTGTGCCAAGTTAAGTTAGCCGGCTGCTGGCATAGCTTCATATTCAGCATAAAGACATAAGCGTGGTATCAATCTTCTTATGTAACAAAGCAAATAAGTGTATTTCCCAAAATGTTGAACTTTTCCCTTAAGCCCATTCATGTACAAAGACAAACAATTTGATGAGATGATAAACACATGGAGTAATTGAGCACATTGCGTAAAGGTCAGTCCAAACAAAGACAAGGGTTCAACAGTAAACTAGTAGTGAGTACCAACATGTGGAGTTTCTTAGAGGGGGTTTAAGGTTGAGTTTTGCAGTTTCCCCATCAGCAGTGCAGGTCCACAAGAAATGGATATGAAGTGTTTGGTATAAACCCAATATCGAGATGGTAGGTGTGAAGCGTTTTATCAAATGATCTAACTGACTGCAGGCAATCATGCACGTCCCTCTAAACAACCTGCTGGGAGGGTTTACCCTCTGATCAAGGTCTCACACCTGGGAAGCCTCAGAGCACATCCAGCTGACTGAATTGAATATAGATATGGGTAAATGAATTATGAATTATGAATGGGCACCAATACAAAATGTTAAAATGCAATAGCTTTTCAAATTGAAATGGATTTTTTCCTAACCATCAGAGAAGGTGATAGCCCTTGGAAACCTTTACACAGATGGTAAAGTCCTACAGATAGGCAGACATATAGAGAGGCTGATGGGAAAACTAAAATGTTTGCATTATAGCAGGTCACCGCAACTACTGTATATAACATATTACAGTGCCAACTCCAGTGCTCGTTTTGTGTGTATACTTCTACAAATGCTGATATATATATATATATATATATATATATATATATATATATATATATATATATATATATATATATATATATATACACACACAACCCCAAATCAGAAAAAGTTGGGACAGTATGGAAAACACAAATAAAAAATGAAAGTAGTGATTTCTAAATGTACTTTGACTTGTATTTCATTGCAGACAATACAACAGCACATAATTTAATGTGTTCCTCATGATTTTTATTGTTTTTGTTTTTCAAAAAAACAAAATTCCTATTTTGGTTCTTGCAACACATTTCAAAAAAAGTTGGAACGGTAAAGCATTTACCACTTTGTAATGTTGCCATTCCTTTTCACAACACTTACAAGACTTTTAGGGACTGAAGACACCAAGTGATGAAGTGTTTCAGGTGTAATTTTGTCCCATTCTTGCTGCAAACAAGTCTTAAAGGGATACTTCACCGATTTAGCATTCAGCTTTGTATAGGTAGAAACCCGGTAGTATTTCTGAATGACCGTGCTTCCCTCCCACATGTCACCCTGAGACGGGAGATCTCTGCGTTGGGGGTCTGGAAATCATTCCTCCAATGACGCAAAATGACGATTTTTACATCATTGGAGGAATGGAAGGCCAGAGGCAAAGAACTACAAACAGTAGCAGGAGCTACTTCTGCATGTTTTCAACATGCCCATCACCCGAAGCGAGCCGATCTCAGCCGGAAAAAAGCGAAATGTCAGCCATCTTGAATTCTCGCTAAGCAGGGCTCTCTCTTCTCAGCAGCACAATTTTACAAAATGATGTGCTTTCAAACTACCGCAAACGTATACCACCAGGATACATCGCTACAGATCGGAGAATATTCAGGGAACGTTATTACAGACGGAATAATCCGCACACTAGGAGAGCTTCGCCTGCACGGAGACCAGCACGGAGACCAGCACGGAGACCAGCACGGAGACCAGCACGGAGACCAACGGTCTCGTCGAAGCCCCGAGCCGGGGAAGTGGACATCCTCATCGGCCAAGTGGCAAGCTAACGCTAGCCGGGGAAAAGGCACATCCAGAGCAAGCTAACGCTAGCCGGCCACTTGTCCCATCAATCCTTATTGAAAGTGTCCGTTCATTAAACAACAAACTGGACGACATCCAACTTCAACGAAACTCCCAACGCGAGTTCAGAGACTTTTTCGTGGAAACATGGCTGAACAACAGCGTACCGACTGTCCAGCTACCAGGCCTGCTAGCCCTCCGACCATCCGAGCTAGAGATGCTTTGTCACTGGGTAAAAGACCCGTGAAGGTGAGCTTTGTTAACACGGACTGGTGCAGAAATGGGGTGATTTGTATCCAACTGACTGCTAACCGCTGGAGTTTGTGACTGTTACATGGCGACCATTCGACATCCCACGCTAATTCACGGCTGTGTTTATACTCAGTGTTTACAGCCCACCAAGCCTAATGCTAGTATGCATAGCTGAACGTTACGGAGCCTATATAATGTGTGCACTAAAGGCTATTATATATAGGTCTATGACTAAAGGTAGCCTGTTTTGTATGTCGTTTTTATAACACCACATGAGCCACAATGAAACGTTGTTTCGTGTATATGGTTGAAATAACAATAAAACACATTGAGTTGAATGCCTCGCTGTCTGTCTGTCTGCCTGTCTGTCAAGTGGTAGGCATGGTTTGGGAGTGGACTCCCGAAGCGAAGCGAAGTGCATTCTGGGATTTGGTGTCTTTCATCCATATGAGCCAAAAACACATTTTCTGGCTTTTCTCGGCCTAGAAGGCACCAATTTTTCTGCTACATAAGTGACCCAATTTAAAGATATATTCAGCTTTCCAGCGGTAAAATATCCCTTTAAGGTGGGCAACAGTACGGGGTCTTCGTTGTTGCATTTTGCGCTTCAAAATGCGCCACACATTGTCTATTGGAGACAGTTCGGGACTGCAGGCAGGCTAGTCAAGTACCCGTTTCCTCTTCCTCCGCAGCCAGGACTTTGTAATGTGTGCAGAATGTGGTTTTGCATTATCTTGTTGAAATATGCATGGACGTCCCTGGAAAAGATGTCTTCTTGAAGGCAGCATATTGTGCTCCAAAATCTCTATGTACTTTTCAGCATTAATGGTGCCATCACAGAAGTGCAAGTTACCTTTGCCAAGGGCACTGACACAACCCCATACCATGACAGACCCTGGCTTTTGGACTTGTTTCTGGTAACAGTCTGGATGATCCTTTTCTTCTTTGATCCGGAGCACACGGCGTCCATTTCTCCCAAAAAATACCTGAAATCTGACCACAGTACACGTTTCCACTGTGTGATGGTCCATCCCAGATGCCTCTGAGCCCAGAGAAGTTGACGGCGCTTCTGGACACTGTTAACATAGGGCTTCCTTTTGGCACAGTACAGTTTTAACTGGCATTTGTGGCTGTAACTACGTATTGTGGTACTTGACAAAGGTTTGCCAAAGTAGTCCTGAGCCAATGTGGTGATATCGCTTATAGATGAATGACGATTCTTGATGCAGTGCCGCCTGAGGGCTCGGAGATCACGGTTGTTCAGCCTAGGCTTGCGCCCTTGTCCTTTACGAGCTGCAATTCCTCCTCATTCCTTGAATCTTTTAATTATGTTACACTGTTGAAGGTGAAATAAGCAAATGTCTTCCTATCTTTCTTTGAGGAACATTGTTTTTAAACATTTCAATAATTTTCTCACGTATTTGTTGGCAAACTGGCGATCCTCGGCCCATCTTTGTTCCTAAAGGACTAGACCTTTCTTGGATGCTGCTTTTGTACCAAATCATAATTACAATCACCTGTTGACATCACCTGTTTCAAATCGCATCATTATTTAACCAATTTACCTGATTACTAGCCCTAAATTGCTCCTGTCCCAACCTTTTTTGGAATGTGTTGCAGGTCTGAATGACAGGAAAGGATGTATATTTACAAATGAAATTAAGTTGACCAGACAAAACATGAAATATTTTGTGTTCACATTGTCTGCAATGAAATACAAGTCAAAGTACATTTAGAAATCACTACTTTCTTTTTTTATTGGTGTTTTTCATACTGTCCCAACTTTTTCTGATTTGGGGTTGTATATATACATTTCCTTTTATTCTTTAAGAAATGCAAATGGTAGCATCACACAAGAACAGATTAACAGTGAATGAAACCCCTTGGTGCCAAATAGCTCTTGTTCCATTTGAAAGATTTTGATGAAGCAAAATACTCACTAGGTAAAAATGTTTGGGTAACACTTTACTTGAAGGTATCTACATAAGAGTGGCATGACACTGTCATGACACAGTCACGGCACATGAACCCTAACCCTAACTCTAACCCCAAACCTAACCATAACTTGTCATGACAAAAACCGAATGACACTTACTAAAGGAAGCATTTTGTCATAAATGTTTATAACTTGTTTATAATGTTTATGACACGTTCATGACAGTGTCATTTCACTCTTATGTAGATACCTACAAGTACAGCGTAACCAATGATTGTTTGTGTAGTGAATAAATGCCCCACATGCCTGTGGGTGCGTGTGTGTGAAGCTAGAGAGCAATATCACACACACACACACACACACACCAACAATACTGCTATGTGTCAGAGATATTGCTGTGTATGGACAGCTGAAGTTGATCTCATTAAACGGCCCTTTATTCAAACAGCTAATTACACAATCACAGCCTTCACAGCGCAATCAAGTCCTGATGGAGGGAGAGAAAGAAATACAGAGGAGGGTATGAGTGGAAGACAAAGTCTGCAACAAACACAAAGAGAGAAAAAGAGTGGAGGACATACTGAGAAACAGTGGTGGTTTTTGGCACGGCATTTTTTCATGTCACATGGGGGAAGGCACCAGAACTTAAAAAAAAAAAAAATAATAATAATCCTCTGCGCCGCGAAGTGGTTTTCTGTTATCCATCTATATTATCTATATTTCACTGTGTGGGGAATTGGCAGATCAGCGCCCCAGCAGCTGCAGGCGCCCTGCTTGCTGAGAGAGGTCAACACCCCCTACTTTCACAATGAAATAGACTAGTCCGTAACAGTGCACTGTGGCGCGAAAGATAAACACAAAGTGACAGGAGAACAGGGAAGTACACAGAGACGGAGCAAGATGAGTCTAAAACTTTCTTTTATGTCAATGGTCTAAACGTGAAAATGAAACAAAGTTACCCAAGCGACACAAATAAAAGAAAAAAGAGAAAAGACATGTTTTCAGCAGTAGAAAGACCTTCGTCAGCTCCTGTGGCCGATAATAGTGGTGTCGGTGTCGGCAGCAGTGTCACAGTGAGGAGGAGACTCAGAAGGAGAGGGACAGAGATGAGGAGTGAGGGTACAACCTGCGGTAAGTAGAACTCCCATTAAAACACGTTGCCCCTTGATAAAACTGAGTGGTGGACAAACTGTTGGTGATAACACTACAACAATAAAAGAAGTAGGCATGCTTTACTGTATGATTGCATTAGTAACCTAGATAAACGTTGCACATCATGCAAACTTTCTTAAAGAGAATTGTAGCTTTTCTATCTGCATTGGCAGACAAAAACTCATGATAGACCTCTTCAAAAAGCTTGTTTTTGTGATTTATTAGGAGTATATAGTTTTATTGTTTACTTTGTTGAAGTATTATTGACAGTACGAGAGAGGATGCTGGCGCTGTTTGTTCGCCGCTTCTCCGCCTGCTATTGCTTCTTGTGTTCTTGTTTGTTTGTGTCCGTTGTAACTTTTCCTTCATCTCATCCCACCACTGGACCAACTCTAACTCCTGACAGCCTTTCAGCTGATTTCCGAAGCCACTCTGGCTCCTAGCTGGCTGCCCTCGCCCATCCAACGCATGGCGACTAATCACTACTCACAGGCAACCTCCACAAGATGCAAGCCGTGACCGAGACTGGACTTTCATCTCCTCCTGTCATGCCGTGGATCTTTTTGGCACTCACAACAGCCATCCACCTCTGTGCCCCTAGCCTACGGCTAACTGCTATCACGGAGCTCTCAATCCCTCCACTCTGCATCATGTTCAAATACTCAACGCTGCAACTGGTCGAACTCTCCAACTGTGTCATTCCATCCTGCATCCCAGTCATCAAACAGCTCGGACTTCTTCGTCGACCCCGTTACATCCACAGTAGCTCTCGCCGCAAGTTTGTTTACTTCCACCATGGACAATCCATTCCATCCCTCTGGTCACCTGCACCCTCTGTCGCACCTCTCCCACGTCATCAGAATGCTTCCCCCACTGGATCATATAGCGCTGAGCACACCGTCAGGCTGGACAAAAAACCCGGACTGGCCTACAGTGCTATCCGTCCTTCACATAAACCTACTGTCCACTCATTTGCAAATCCACTCACTGTACCCCCTCAAATGCAATACTCCCCACCGACCACACGCACTGCTAACCGGGTCAAACTCAGATCTCTCCAGCCTGCCCCCATCCCACCACCCTCTCACCATGCCAACTTTGCCCTCCTCAACACCCGATCGCTCAACAATAAAGCCTCTGTCCTCCATGAACTAATCCTCGACAACAATCTGGACTTCCTTGCTCACTGAAACCTGGCAACAACACAATGACTTCTTCTCCCCCCCCCCCCCCCCCCCGGCTACAACTACATCTGCAAACCCTCCCGCCATGGAGGTGGCCTCGCCGTTATTTTCAATCAGAACTTCCGGATCACAGAACTCACCCTCCCCTCAGGATCATCGTTTGAATTTCTCGCTTTCAAAGCTCTTTCCTCCATGACAGTCATCCTCATTTACCGGCCACCTAAACCAAATCCCTCCTCTCACTCCTCACACTAGCCTCATCTCTCTCTCTCCACGTCTGCTGCTACTCAGTGACTTAAACATCCACATGGACTCCCCCACCTGCAAAGCTCTCGTCAGAATTCACCATTTTACTGGACAACTTCACTCTCACCCAACATGTCACATTCCCCATCCATTAAAAAGGACACATCCCCGACCTGGTCTGCTCCACAAACCAACCAGTGCTCAACCTCCATCCATGCTTCTTCCCCCTGTCTGATCATAAACTGATACGGTTCACCATCCCTTCTCCAACCACACGCCCTCGCCGTGAGAAATCACCTTCCGCAATCTTAAGTCAATCGATCCCCACCATCTCTCTGACCTGCTCTCCACTTGGACTCAACCCTCACCTGATGATCTCACAAACGACCTCGTAGTCGCCTCACAACTACAAACCCATCTTCATGCCAGTAACCAATTCAAACCCCTCCAATCTGGTTTTCGCCCCCTCCACAGCACAGAAACCGCTCTCCTGAAAGTCCTCAACGACCTCACCTGATGATCTCACAAACCACCTCAACTCCACTTTGTCTACCTCCCTCAACACTCTGGCCCCCCTCAAAACACACCTGCACTCCAGAAAATGAAACAAACTGTCCGCCAACTTGAATGTCTGACAAAGAAACAATCTCTCGCAGTCCACAATGAAGCCTTTAAACTCCACCTCACTGCCTACAAAGATGCCCTCATTGCTGCCAAATCTGCCTACCTCTCCACCATCCTCACTGACCCCTGCCAAAACCCTAGAACCCTCTTATCCACAATGAACAACCTCATCAAGCCTCGGACCAACACCCTCCCTACCTCTACTCCGGATCTCTGCAACTCTTTCCTCCACTTTTTTGGTGACAAAATCAACATCATTTACCAATCTCTATTCCCTGTCTCTGACCTTTCAGTATGTACTCCAGCACCCACCATGGCCCCTCTTTTCACCATCACCCCTGACCTCCCGACCAATGCTCCTCACTGCCTCCTCTCCCAGTTTGACCCGGTCACCCCTACTGAAATCTCCAAACTCATCAGCTCTTCCAAACCCACTACTCCACTCCTGAATTCCTGCCTCCCCGTTCTATGTCCCTACCTCACTAACCTCTTCAACTCCTCATTGTACCTTGGAACTGTCCCCTCTGCCTTCAAAACTGCCTCTGTCACCCCGATCCTTAAAAAAACCTGGTCTGTATCCCTCCTCCCTCAACAACTACCGCCCTATATCCAACCTCCCCTTTCTGTCTAAAACCCTAGAACGTATCATATCGTAGTCACCTCACAACTACAAACCCATCTTCATGCCAGTAACCAATTCAAACCCCTCCAATCTGGTTTTCGCCCCCTCCACAGCACAGAAACCGCTCTCCTGAAAGTCCTCAATGACCTCCTCACCTCTGCTTTTACCAGTTCCCTCAATATCTTCATCCTCCTCGACCTGAGTGCAGCCCTCGATACCGTGAGCCATAACATCCTGCTCACCAGACTCAAAGACCTCGGTATCGAAGGTACTGCACTCAGCTGGCTCCGCTCCTACCTTTCCAACAGATCACACTTCATCTCTCCCCATAACCACACCTCTGCCACAGTCACTCAAGGCGTTCCCCAAGGCTCCGTACTTGGCCCCCTCCTCTTCATCATCTACATTCTCCCCCTTGGTCAGATACTCTGCCACTTCAACCTGGACTTCCACTGCTATGCCGATGACACCCAGATCTACCTCAGCACCAAATCCCCCCACAATCCTCCCCTCTCCCACATTAACTCCTGTCTGTCAGCTATTAAAACCTGGATGCAACACAACTTCCTCAAACTCTAAAGCAATAAAACAGAATTCCTCCTCATAGGCTTCAAATCCACACTCAGCAAAACCAAAACCTTGGTGTGATCTTTGATTCCACTTTCTCCCTTGAGCCCCACATCCACCATATCATCAAAACTTCCTTCTTTCACCTCCGCAACATCGCCAAAATCCACCATATCATCCCCCACATCCACCATATCATCAAAACTTCCTTCTTTCACCTCCGCAACATCGCCAAAATCAGACCCTCTCTCACACCCCGGCTCCTGAAAGACTCATTCACGCCTTCATCTCCTCCCGACTAGACTACTGCAACTCACTTCTCCTTGGCATCAGCTCTACCAACATCAACCGACTCCAACTGGTCCAGAACGCAGATGCCCGACTCAAATCCTGGCATCACATCACTCCAGTCTTAAAACAACTCCACTGGTTTCCTATCTCCCACCGGATCACCTACAAAATCCTGGTCCTCACCTACAAAGCCCTCCACCATCTGGCACCCCCATACCTCACTCACCTCCTCTCCCCCTACCAACCCTCACGGTCCCTCAGATCCACCTCAGCCGGTCTCCTCTGCATCCACAAGTCCAACCTCTGCAGTTTTGGGGACAGAGCCTTCTCCAGAGCAGCTCCCAGGCTCTGGAACTCTCTTCCCCAAGAGATCCGCTCCTCTGAATCCCTCACCATCTTCCAGTCCTGTCTCAAGACTCATCTCTTCACTTCTGCCTATTCGTAGCCCCCCGCCCCCCTCCCTTTTCATATGTGCCTGAATCTTGTTTTGTTTTCTCTTGTTTCCTCTTGTTTCGTTCTGTTTTGTATTGTTTTTGTAATCTACCTCCACTGTAAAGCGACTTTGAGTCTATGAAAAGCACTATATAAATTCAATTTATATAATTATTATTATTATTTAATGTGTCAACTCTCACTGATTCTTGCTTACTCATTACATGGCGTTAGTAGTTTTAAGGAGTAGGAGTTGGTATACATATTCAGGGGAGCATAAGGACAGGTACAGCTTTATCAATACTAGTTAAACAGTTGTACAGTTTTATTCCCAACGTATATATTTTAATTTTATTTGTTCTTATATTCTATCCTATTATTATTTCATGTTTGCATCCTATTATTTCATTTATATTCTGTATGTGTGCTGTGTGTCTGATATTGTGCTGCTGCAACACTGGTATTTCCCATTTTTTTGGGATCAATAAAAATCTATCTATCTATCCATCTATCCATCCATCTATCTATTTATTTATCTATTTGTGATCTTATGTGGTGGGCCGGTCTGGGCCAAAATGCCAGGGCTGGTTTTTGGTCCCTGTCAGTCACTGTGACTCAAGCAGAGAGGAGCTTTTCCAAACTAAAGTTGATCAAGTCATACTTGAGGTCTCGCCCGGGGCGTCATTCAATGTAGAACCACCCCTGCTGCGAAAGAAAGTTGAGCACAGAAAACAAAGTGAAAGAAAAAAAAGGGGAAAGAGAGTGGAAGCTTTATTATTCTAAGCTTTCAACAAGTATTTTGCATGAGTGTAAGCCGATTTTCCCTCTCACGTACAGTAGCGGATTGGCTCAGAGTCGGAATCTTTCTAAAAAGCTATTTGTTTCCAATATCTCTAATAAAGGAATTAATGTTATGTTAATGACTTTTCAGCCTATTACTGCACTGCTGATGGATCCATCTGTACTTGAAAATGTCTTTTCCTCCAGAACCCTGCCGCATGGTTTTTTGTGTCAGAGTCTTTGTCAGGTAATTTATGGGAGGACATTAAGCCGTTAATACATTGTGTTACAAAAAAAGACGACAGTTTAATGGCATTGCGTAGATGAGCAAACTTGCCATCAATAACTCTGTATAATGAAGCCTGTTGAAGGCCTATCGGGAATGGAAAACAGTGATTGCTGAACCTTAAAAGAGAATACTAAGAATTTGTTTGTGTGTGTGTGTGTGTACGTACTTGTCTGTGTAGAAGAGAGAAAAAGCAATGAACAAGAAAAGACAGCAGTGGCAGGGATGAGGAAAGAGAGGGAGAGAGGGAAAAAAGAGAGGAGAGAAGTTTGATTCAGGGGAACGGAATGAAGATTGGGCAGGAAAGCAGTTGGTGGGAGAGACGGATTACCACTGTAGTGATCTGGGATCAACCCTGGCAGATTATGTCTGTGATAGCTAATTAATGTAACTGTAATTAATCTAACTCTGTAAATAACTAGCCCAAAGGCCACATTGAACATGGGTGTTGTCTTCTTCATATGCTCTCTGCCAAGAAAAGGTAATTACAGTGTTAGTGTCATGGGTAACACTTTACTTGAAGGTATCTACATAGGTGACATGACACTGTCATGAACACAGTCATGACACATGGACCCTAACCCTAACTCTAACCTTAACTTGTCATGACAAAAACCAAATGACACTTACTAAAAGAAGCACTTTGTCATAAATGTTTATAATGTTTATGACACATTCATGACAGTGTCATGTCACTCTTATGTAGATACCTTCAAGTGAAGTGTAACCGTCAGTTCTCTGTTTCCGTCTTCATCCCTGTCTCTCACGGCTTCTGTCTTTTTCTCCATCTCTGCACTGTTGCCTGTCTATTTCAGTCAGACTGCAGTACAAGTTTGACTTTTGCTGTAGCTCCTATGACTCTTAAAGCAAGGTCAGTGCTGGCTGTGTCGCGTCACTGCATGTCCACAGTGGTTCTGCTCAGACACATTTTAGTCGCCATCGCTCTGCCTAGAAATGCACGAGTCCAAAAAATAAATGTTCAGTCTGGAAGGAAACATCTTCCACGGTGTTTATTTGCTCCATTTCACAAGATTAACAGTTATTACAAATTAATTCATGTTCAACAAGTAAAACATTAATGGGCCTATAATTTGAAAATGGCCTTGTGAGGAGGATGACAATGACTCATCATCTGTATTCATTAATTTAATTTCAAAGGTTAAAAAGCCTCGTCAGTACGCTTTAAATGGCATATTTACACAAAGAATTGAAGGATTAAAAAGCACATCAGGTCACAGGGGCAAGTGTTTGACAGAGCTTGCATGGAATGTAGAAGACAACTAAAGTTGCTTCCTGAGTTGTTTTTGGTGTACATTTGTGTACATATCTACATTTTCTGAACCATCGGTTCAAAAGATGCACACAGACAGTAGGCCTAGATTAAGACTTGTGCATTCATACACACATCCAAATGCAGAAAGCAATAGCTCAGTTGAATGGCTTGAGCAGAATGAAGCTTTCTCAAAAGCCTTTTTTCTTGTTTCATTGAAATCACTGATCTCGTTATTTGACATTTTAATAGTCCTGGGGGGATTTAATCCCTATACAGGAGTGTCGTACTATGGACTCTGCTCCTCGATAGCAGCCTAGCAGCCTTGGCTCTGTCTGTACCGACCCTTCCCCTGCAGTCATTGAGACAACAGAGAATAAAATGAGCTAAGGAGCAGAAGGTTAAGAGGGAATATAGCTGGTATAGTGAACCATCTGAATGCTGTCACATCACTATGGAGATAAAGGCTTATGATGGTATGTATGGACAGTTGAGGATTTATCATGGACATAACAAATATGGTGAGGGAGTACATATGTATGATCATACATCAAGTGTTAAAGTGCTCATATTATGCTCATTTTCAGGTTCATAATTGTATTTAGAGGTTGTACCAGAATAGGTTTATGTGGTTTAATTTTCAGAAAACACCATATATTTGTTATACTGCACATTACTGGAGCTCCTCTTTTCACCCTGTGTGTTGAGCTCTCTGTTTTAGCTACAGAGTGAGACATCTCACTTCTGTTCCATCTTTGTTTGGAGTCACACATGCGCAGTAAGTACTTCTAGCTAGTCAGTTGCAGAGCATGAGGGAGTGACAGTTTTTGGCGGTAAGTCCCTTTGGGGGGGACTTTGGGCTTTTTCACTTTGTAAACCTATAAGGTGCACAAAAAGATATATAACACAATAAAGGAAAGGGGAAAAGCCAAAAAGCTTTAATAATAGGAGTACATCATGCACAACACACTGCAACACTTTACATGACATACTGTTTATCGAATCGTGGCGGTCTGCTACGGATTTTCCTAAATTGGAAATATCAGGAAAGTAACAAAAAACAAAACAGACTTTGAAAATGAATTTTTAAATGTGCATGCATATCTACAATGTTTGGATACAGTGTGAAGGTACTGCAGAAACAAAAAGGATATCTGGACATTGTTTCTGGCACATAAACACCTGAACAGCTGCTACTCATGGTTGGCAGTTTTAAACTTTACTTTGGAAAGTATGGAGGTATATAGATGCCTGTTATATATCCACTGCTAAAAAGTGATATTAGCAATTCATTACTGAATTAACTGAATGTGGACCAAGTCTTTTGTGGTTATTGTGTTAGATGCCAAACTTCTGTGTTTGTTTGCTCCAGCAGGGTCAAAACTATTTGAAAATCAATTACTGTACATCATCTTGCCAGCTGCTTGTTTAAAAGCTCTCTTTCTTTTTTCTGAAAGTTTGCCTCTCTCTGTATTTCTTGTTTCTCATGTTCTCTCTGTCTTCATCTCTCGGCCTCTCATTCATCACGTTCCATGGGTGACAAGGATCCTATACGAAGGTACTGGAATAAATGGCCCCCTGCCCTGCTATCGACAGGCTCTACTCAATTGAATTTAATGCTTGGCTGCCCTTGTGTTTTCTTTCTCAGTCAGGCAAACAAACTCATTTATTCTAATTTCGTGATGTCTCCATTTGCATCTGTGCGCTCGAACATCGACTCCACCCTCTTGTGGGGATGTTCTTGACTAGGGTGGCATCCACTAATTAACCACTTAATCAGAACTTAATCAGTAATAATGCATGGTTTGATTAACAAAATTGCTAAAGGCATTTCAAAACAAGGTATCCAATATTTAACACAAATAGGGTGGGAAATGGCAGGTAATTATCCCCTGCCATGTTAAGTGAATATCGATGGATAACAATGTGGCAATGAAGATAAACAGACCTCGAGTCAAACCAAGACAAAAAAGGCAAGAGATGACAAGTGCTGTCTGTATCGAGAGAAAATTGACAATGAAAAAATGGTAAGACTACTGGCTGACCATCTGAGTGGTCTGACTCACATTAACACAGAAACTGTAAGGCCGCTGACACACCGGGCCGATTATCGGCCGTGGGACAGTCTGGCGAGGTTAGTGACTCGAGTCTGTTCGGTGTGTTCCGTGCCGCCGTCCGTCGGAGGAGCTGTCAGCCTTCATTTTGACAAAACTGACATGTTCAGTTCGAGACAAGGCTGTTTGGACTAAGCCGGAAATGGCAAGAGGGCAGCCTCTCAAAATCTGACAAAAATCTTTTAAACTGACATTTGTTGATCTGAAATGAAGACAGATTCAGCAACTGCATGGCCTATTTCTCACTTAAAATGTTTTCAGAAACACATTTCAGTGAACTATTTTAGTAAAATATGAGATCATATTCTGAACAAGCCGCCATGACAACCTGGCTTTGAATTTCCGGTGAAATCAGACCCACGTGACGCGTTCGTCCAATCAGCTACCGGTTTTCATTTTTTTGGGCAACAATACAGAGTAGTGCTAACAGCGTCACTTCGGTGTGATCCGAGGCACTTTTTGGACCTCGGGCAGCCAACTGATCAGTCCAACTGCCTTTTCTGCCAACGGTTGGCCCGTCTGGTTAGTGTGTCTTCACCTTAAGGATGGAGGAGACTAAAAGCCTTTGCCTTCAGATTTCAACATCTTTCAGCATTCAGAATAGATACAGTATATCTCCTCTTTGAAACACACATGAGGAGGAGAGGAAGAAACAAACTCTCCCAAATTAGGCCACCACATCATCTCTATTTTTTCATTTGTCCTCTATATATGGGCAGTGGACAGTATTAAGGAGTGCCATTTTTTTAGACCACATGCACATGGGAGGGAAAAGGCTTTGTCAGCTTATCCTCCTGTCTTAGTTCTGAGAAGGCATCCTTTCGGTCTGAACGCACCTGTGGGCGACCATTCTTTCTGTCTCCATCTCCTCCCTTTCTGCAGAGTCTGCCTCAGAGGAAAAGGGCAGAAAGATGTATGTTTTTGTCATCACTTCTGGCTGGGACACTAGCTAGCTGGTTCATACAAATATAGAGATTCATACACATGCACAGCACGCTCGCACACCCTCAGTGGAACTCAAGACTTTCCATCCCCATCTCCCCCAGAACATTGCACTCAATAACGGCAAAACCAGAGCTGCAGAACAGAGTACAAATGAGCAAAAAAGAAAATCCCAGAATCTGAGAGCTCAGTGTGCTGTTGCGAATTTTCTGCCTTCCTGGATCGCTGCGTCTGAGCATTCAGCCGGGCTGCTGCCAAACATACACACAGCAACGCTCATACACACGGACACGGTGGCACACACACACACACGCACGCACACACACACACACACACACACACACAACACAACCACAAAGCAGCTGTCAATCATTCAGCAAAGCTTCCTCAGACACTCAGTCAAACTTAAAAAACTTGTTTAGTGTCGCCTCCCCTCTGAGGAGCTTCAGGCGCCGAGTTTAAAACTACCTTGGAACATGGGAGCTATTGATCCGATCAATCAAAACCATGTTCTAGACACACAGACACTCCTGCTTGTCCCAGTGGTGGCGTTTGCAGTCTCTGCGGCAGTAAAACGATCAAAATAGTAAACAAAATCAAAAAGTTCCACAAATATTCTGCAGGCAATGTTTTGAATCTGGACTGGATTTTTTTCTTCTTTGAATAACAGATGGAAATATGAATTAAAAACCAGTTAATTACGTCACTTTTTAGTCCCCGTTTTACTGCTTCCATTGGTGAGTATTCTGTTGACCAGGACTCACTGGAAAAAGAGATATTGACTGTCTGTTTACTGTGTTATTACTGATCCACATCACTATCTAGATTACATCTCGCACTAACTGTATATTGACTTCACTACTTCTCAGCATTCATATAGACTATCTATATATACCACGTTATAACTGTATAAATGGATCCACATCACTATCCACAATTTAATTTGCACTAACTGTATTCTGGCTCTTTACTACATCTCAGCAATGTTATAGATTGTCCTGTCATTATATTATGTTATCACCATACCACTTTCGCATATCCATCGACTTACAACCCCAAATCAGAAAAAGTAGGGACAGTATGGAAAACACAAATAAAAAAAGAAAGTAGTGATTTCTAAATGTACTTTGACTTGTATTTCATTGCAGACAATACAACAGCACATAATTTATTGTGTTCCTCATGATTTTTATTGTTGTTTTTTTTATAAAAAAACAAAATTTCTATTTTGGTTCTTGCAACACATTTCAAAAAAAGTTGGAACAGTAAAGCATTTACCACTTTGTAATGTTGCCATTCCTTTTCACAACACTTAAAAGACGTTTAGGGACTGAAGACACCAAGTGATGAAGTGTTTGAGGTGTAATTTTGTCCCATTCTTGCTGCAAACAAGTCTTAAGGTGGGCAACAGTACGGGGTCTTCGTTGTCGCATTTTGCGCTTCAAAATGCGCCACACATTCTCTATTGGAGACAGGTCGGGACTGCAGGCAGGCCAGTCAAGTACCCGTGTCCTCTTCCTCTGCAGCCAGGACTTTGTAATGTGTGCAGAATGTGATTTTGCATTATATTGTTGAAATATGCATGGGCGTCCCTGGAAAAGATGTCTTCTTGAAGGCAGCATATTGTGCTCCAAAATCTCTATGTACTTTTCAGCATTAATGGTGCCATCACAGAAGTGCAAGTTACCTTTGCCAAGGGCACTGACACAACCCCATACCATGACAGACCCTGGCTTTTGGACATGTTGCTGGTAACATTCTGGATGATCCTTTTCTTCTTTGGTCCGGAGCACACGGCGTAAAAATACCTGAAATACTGATTCATCTGACCACAGTACACGTTTCCACTGTGTGATGGTCCATCCCAGATGCCTCCGAGCCCAGAAGACACTGTTAACATAGGGCTTCCTTTTGGCACAGTACAGTTTTAACTGGCATTTGTGGCTGTAACTAAGTATTGTGGTACTTGACAAAGGTTTGCCAAAGTAGTCCTGAGCCCATGTGGTGATATCGCTTATAGATGAATGACGATTCTTGATGCAGTGCCGCCTGAGGGATCGGAGATCACAGTTGTTCAGCTTAGGCTTGCGCCCTTGTCCTTTACGCACTGAAATTCCTCCTCATTCCTTGAATCTTTTAATTATGTTATGCACTGTTGAAGGTGAAATAAGCAAATGTCTTCCTATCTTTCTTTGAGGAACATTGTTTTTAAAGATTTCAATAATTTTCTCACGTATTTGTTGGCAAACTGGCGATCCTCGGCGCATCTATGCTCCTAAAGGACTAGACCGTTATGGGTTGCTGCTTTTGTACCAAATCATAATTACAATCACCTGTTGACATCACCCGTTTCAAATCACATCATTATTTAACCAATTTACCTGATTACTAGTCCTAATTTGCTCCTGTCCCAACCTTTTTTGGAATGTGTTGCAGGTCTGAATGACAGGAAAGGATGTATATTTACAAATGAAATTAAGTTGACCAGACAAAACATGAAATATTTTGTGTTCACACTGTCTGCAATGAAATACAAGTCAAAGTACATTTAGAAATCACTACTTTCTTTTTTTATTTGTGTTTTTCATACTGTCCCAACTTTTTCTGATTTGGGTATGTACTTGCACCTCACCTTGCGCCAGCTTTGAACCGCCTACTTAATCGGTACCTTTGTAGCTTATTGCACTCTGTTTTCTTGCACAATATTGAATGTGAAACTGTATGCTTATGCTTTTCTTGGCCTTGGTTGCAAATCAGAACCTGTTCTCAGCGGCCTACCTGGTGAGACAGGGACATACATATATATACATACATATATATATATATATATATATATATATATATACCCATTGAGATACAATATATATATATATATATATATTTATATATATATATATATATATATATATATATATATATATTGTATCTCAATGGGTAAATAAAGGATACAGCAGCTGTTGTCTCATGACATCTTAAAGCTACATTGTTTAAGAATTACTCCCATCTAGCGTTGAGATCATGTATCGCAATCAATTCTCTCTCGCCACACAGTTGAAAGTATGTATTGCAGCTACGGTAGCCGCCGCACTTCAAAAAGCGAAAGTGTACAAAAGGCCGTCAATCAGCCATGGTTGTTGGGAGTGCAGGTCGGACAGTTTCGCCGGGCACGCGCCAGCCAGAGCCGATCCGCCCTATACGCTCACTACGCAAGCTGCGTAGGGCCCCGCAAATTACTCGAGGCCCCGCCTCCCCCTCATGTCATAGCGCGTCAATTAATGTTTACAATATCCATGACAAAATGAAGCGAAACTATCCTTCTGGTCACGGAAAGAGGAAAAAAACACACCATGAGAGTCAATTGTGGGAGCAAGAATCAGGTAAACTTGTGTTCTCTCCTCTCCAAGTTTTTGTCAGCAAAGTAAAGTTATGTTTATGTGCATTTCTATTGTGTTTTTTTTTTTCGGTCTTGCTAACCTAGCTGGGCAGGCAGGCAGTGCATCTCTGGTCTAGCTGCTAACGCCAGTCACTTCCTTCCTTGCTGTGTTTAGTGACTTTGTGCCTGACAAAAGTGAGAGTAAAATACAATTATTTATTACGTTTGATAAACGACAAAGTGCAACGGTGTTTGTTTACTGCAGCTCGGAAAAGATAACCGTGTCGGGTGTGTTATCATGCGTTAGGCGCGAGCACGAAATGAAACGCGCATTTTTCAAGCAGAAATATATGTGAAGACCAGACAGACTGTAGGCTACAATATATGGGCGTGAATGATGGCACGCCTCATCAAAGTACACATTATACATACTTTTAAGACACTGATTATCTCGTCTCAGACAATGTGTAGTTAAAAACTCTAAACAACTGCACTAATTATGCAAGATGGAAAGCAATGTATTGACACTTTGACATTGATTTATAGGCTATATTGAATTTAAAATGTTGATTAGCTGGACATACTGGTCAATATGGATGCACATCCCTCAGTAAATAATAACCATAAATCAAGAATTGCTTCAACATGCATAATACAAACTTTAACATGCTATGGCAAGCCATTTTAGCTTTTATTCATTCACAGTTTATGCATTTCTGATATCAAGAATTACATTTTTTACTATTTGCAAAGTGAATTCTTGATTATTTTTACTAGTAGGGCCCCTTAGTTAATTTGTACCTACCAATGTCTAGTTTTGATATCAGGAATTACATGTTCTCTTGTACAAAAGTTAATTCTTGATATCACTCACAGGGATTATTGATATCTGCATCACTAGTTCACTATTTAAATATTACAAGAAAGTGCAGAAAAGGAATATTTTGATGGTAAGATTTTAATTCAAACATTCAAATGTTTACACATTGTAACATGTAACGAGTAGTGTAAATGACTGCTTAACTAACTATGTGATATTCTTCTCAGTTTATTCTAGACAGTCCAGATAGTCTGGTGGTGCCCATACTGATGCTGAAAATGCCCAGGCTGTAGAGAGAACCAAAGTTAATCCCAAAAGCCAAAGTTCAGGGTTATAATTTATTATTTTCTTCTTATTTATGTTTACGTTAATATTCACTTATTTAATAATATTCACTTGTTATCTTAATATTATAGAACATACTCTATTCAATATATATTGTTTGTTTGAACCTCATTCTGTTCTATATTGTTGTACTTATTCTTTGACTGTTTTGTTTGAAGGAGGGAGGATTGTATTGGGAGCACTGAAGTGTCATGTGTGACTGTGTGGCATCACAGGTCAGGTAGAGGGCCCCTTAGCAGAATTTTGCTTAGGGCCCCAGGGAGGTCAGGATCGGCACTGGCGCCAGCTGACAGAAAGGAGAGAGAGAGAAAAAAAAAGAGACTGCAGCGGTCCAGAGGATAATTAACTAGTTGAGATTTGGTGTGTGCGTCCAAAGCAGCTCCAATGTTCACTCTTTTTTTCTGATGACGCCAGTCTATGGCTCTTTTCAATATCCGTTTTCTTATTCTGGGCAAAGAACAAAACTCCTATTCCTGAAATTTGGATTTTAAATACATGTGGTCCTCTGTGTTTCCTTCTTCAAACTTGCCGGGGCCGGGAAGCGTCGATACCCATTAGCAGCAGCTGTGAGTCGAAAACGCGGAAAAAGGAGAAAGAGAAGTCATCAGTTGATCACTTATCAGCAATGGCAGATCTGGCTCTTTTAGAAGACCTCTATATGTGCCGGTACAACAGTGTACATGTACGCGCACGGGCCACAGTGGAGCGCTCCATCGGAGTGATTAACAGGATGTTATTCAACGTTATTAAAAGGTATAGTGTTATGTTTGGCAATGATATTCAATACAGGAAACATGACGATGCACAACATTTTTATTTATTCTTCAGGTTTTCGTTTCTCTTTTAAAGGTTAATGATCACAAGTGAACAATTTATTTCTGCCATTGACGAGTTATTTCGGCTTGTTTTTCCAGCCCCTCTGCTGTCAGGAGACAGGGTCGGGGTGGTGGTCCAGCACGGGGGGCGGAGGAATATATTGGGGCGTGATATTTAAATTAAGATCGTTTCCAGCCGCTGCATTTATCAATGTACGACCATTCTTACGCTCTGATTCATGAAACGTTCGTATCACACGTAAAGCCTGTTGTAAGATGATATCTGTGCTCATATCTGCGCTGGTTTCTACGATAGGTTGATAAATGAGGGCCAGTATGTCCCAATGACAAGTCCCTAACTTTATAAATCTGCAAAATCACAATCTGTTTATTTGACCTCTGCTTATCTCGTTGTTTTATTTTATTAATTTGAAACCATTCTACTGTGTAATTGTGTAGTCTGAGAGACTTGCTAATGTAATCATAAAAAAATGTGCCTTTTGATTAGCTCACGGAAACACTGCCACTCCTGTGTGGCTCAGATAGTAAGCAGAACACAGCCGTCAAAGTCCTCTTCCAGCAGATCAGCATTAAAATTTATACTATAGTTACAACATTAATAATGGGCCTTTTTTAGAGATGCAGCACCTCTCGACTGCTTTCTTTATTTCAAGGTCACACACACATACTTTCGATTGCTGTCTTTCATAATTATTTCTGCTGAAACAACAGAGCCAAGAGGACTTTTCACATGTATTCCTTGATGAATAAATACTCCTGTAACGTTTACAGTCCCTCCCACGAGGATGAGAAAACCGCCTCGTGCTGAGCTAAGGATAATTGTGATCTTACAGTACATGGAAACAAAAGGAATCAAGACTTACCGCAGGGCATGAGAATCACAAGTATAATAAAAGAATTAAAACTGCTTCAGAAATACAGTCTATTTCAACTAACCATAACAACTCAACAGTGACTTTCAGCATGAATATATCAACCACTATCACTGAACACCAACCTGGGTGTCCTCCCCCAGGGATATTTTGAGTGTCAAAGACTTCCTTTCCTGCATTCTGATACACTTCTATGCACCAATTTATGGTGGGAATACCTTTATTTATCCTATGAGAAGGAAAACACAGATGACATTCTAAATATATCAAAAATATAATGGAATATAAAGTAGTAAGGGGGCTTTCACATCAGGGACCTAAGCCTGGATCACACAAGTTGACCCCAAAGCAACGACAAAATAAAATAGGCTACTTATATTTGTCTTAAATGTGTGGTGAAGGGAGGATACTGGCGTTAGTGTAGGCGGAACATTTGGGCCCGGTCGCTACGCACACACTACGCACTGCACTCAGCGAGGAGCGGGTCGATGAAAGATGAGAAAAGTCTCTCTGCATGTTCTGCAGTGTTAGCTTAGTTTGCTGTCACATTACTCGACCCCCGTATTTGTGAATACAAATATCTGAAGTGAAAGTTCTGTCACAAAACTGTGTTGTTGCGTATCATTGCACATTTTTAAATGGGTATATGGAAATCCTGGAGATTTCTTAGTGGGTATGCTGCGTATACCTGCGTATCATGTAGATTACACCACTGGATAGTCGGTTCTCCAGCCTTAGTTGTGTTCTCCTACAGAATGGAGCTTCATGCAAAGGCTGCTTTATCAATAACTCATAGAGCAGCTCATTTCACCATACTAGCCAGCAACCTCCATGCCTTGCAGGCACTTCCTGCTAAGTGTGAAACAATACGGCGCTGGGGAGGACTTGTTAAAAATATATCATCTCAAGAGACGGCACACTCGCTCAAGAATACATAAGCAGGTGCATTTGTCATCGGCGCCAGTGTTCATTAATGCATGTATGCATGTTCACGAACGCATGTGTGCATTTATAAATGTGCGTACGTGGATAATCTGTCTTGTGTGTTTTGGAGGCAGTGCTACTTTAGCTTTACTCCCCTGCAGGTTCTAGCATTAAAAATAGTCCATGCTACATGCAGTGAAGAGACCAGATAACGAAGCAGGTCCTGTCATGTTTCATGCATTCTGATAAAGCAGCCAACACAGGGGGGGAGCTAGGAAACAAGGTGAGTGGCCTACAAGTATGACAGGCTGCAACTGCCAGTGAACCATGTTGGTACACAGACTTCCTCTTAACACGTTCACTGTACAACAGTGTAGCTCACAGCTCCTAATGTGACTCCACAGATGTGACAGGTGAACATTCTGAGTATGGATGACTCACATTCTATGTTCCGGCTGCTGTATTCTGAAGAAGGGGTTTTTGGAAACATCTTGTCTGAATGGCAGCTCTTCCACGAGGAGGACAAAAAGAACAATTTTTCATCAAGGGACTTCTCATTGGTTGCTGAGAGTGTCATTGCAGAATGACACTGAATGACTGGCTGAATGACAGAAATACAGTGGGTATTAAGGGGTGTAAATGATGGGATGGCACTTCTGTTCTGACAGACAGTATTACTCAATGATGCAGACCACTGAACCGTCAATTTGTCCATCTGTTTCTTGCACTGTGCTTTCTCTTTCTTTCACACCCCTGCACTCTTTCTTTTAGCTAATCCCCCTTCTCTATCACATTTCTCGTTTCTCTTTTTATTTGGCTCTCATCTCTCTCAATCATCTCTTTTCTCAGATTCCTGTATGCAATTTCTTCATCTCAATCACTGAGGGCAAAGTAAAGAAACATATGCATGTATACTGCAGTGCTCACTCCACTAATGAAAAAAAGGGGTGGGGGGGTGGGGGGGGGCTTGTGTAGGACCAATGGGAGTGCCGTCTTTTCCTGTTTCAGTCTTCTTCCCTTGTTCCTTGCTTATATTGCGCCAAGGCATGGGCCGGTTACCGGTTATGAGTCGTCATGGAGAAATTCCTCTCCCTGCCAGTGTGCAGTGGGTTTCAAAATAAAATACATTGTGATCAATGGGAAAAAAAAGTTGTAATTTTTTGGCCAGACATTTAAAAATAATACATTTTTAAAGCTGTAATTGCAATACCATGAAACCATGATATTTAGGGATAGACCAATTATCGGCCCTGGCGATTATCTGCATCAACGTTTTATTAGCCTGCTAACCGATAAAGTGAATGAACTAATAAGTGCAGTACTTTGGTTCGGCTACAGCTCTATGTCTGTCCCTTTGTTTTGGTTTCACTCACCACTGAGTCTGACTTAATGTCCCGCCCACAACACTCTCTAACTATCTTTTACTGTGAATTATGTTGAAAGTTTGCTTGAGGCCTTTAAAAAAAAGTTTTGTGTTGGAGTTTGTAACATTCCAAAATTTTTGACTTAAAGGTCCAATGTGTAGGAATTTCTCCCATCTAGCGTTGAGATCATATATCGCAATCAAGTCTCTCGCGCCACGCAGTTCAAAGTACGTATTACATTACGATAGCCTTCATGCTTCAAAAAGCCGGTCTCTTGCTCTTTTCAATATCCTTTTTTCTTTTTCTGGGCGAAGAAGAAGACTCCTGTTCCTGAAATTTGGATATTGAATACATGTGGTCCTCCATGTTTCCTTCTTCAAACTTGCCGGGGCCGGGAAGCTACGATACCCATTAGCAGCATTAGCAGCACCTGTGAGTTTATCATGTGACAGCGAAAACACGAAAGGCGGAGCAGTATGTCCTGTATGTCCCTTACCGGCTAACGTATTTCAAGATGGCGCATGAATATGGAGCGTCTATCCCAGTTCATGCAAATGTAAAATTTCAAGCCAATAGGAATACTTGGAATTGATGGTGATGGTAAATATTCATGAAAAAGGACAAGTTTGTGAACGGACAACCCATATTTTGATAATGAACAACTAAACAAGTTACACACTGGACCTTTAAAGATTTTCATTTACACTGTAAATGCATATTGGTTCCAAATATCGGTTTCATGAACTACTAATAATCGGCATCGGCCCTGAAAAACCAGTATTGGTCGATCCCTAGTGATATTTTTGCTGAAGGTTATCGTACCGTCACAATCTCATCCCGGTCCATGCCTAGTTGCGCCTAGAAGTTTTTCTCTCACTGCCTCTGCGTGTCACCATAACCTAGTGCTACAGACGACACAGTTATTACTCACCTAGGGCAGTACAGTGGCCTGTTTGTGTATCAGTGACTGGTCGCATCCTTAAGACCTTGCATGTCTGATCCGCTCGCTGGTTAAGTGGCTGTTTCTTTGTGTGGTGCCAGATGAGCGTGAGCTTTCAAGTATGCAACACTCTCTCTGGAGCTCAAAGAAGTTGTTGCACACCCACCTTGCCCTGTCCAACCCAATTGTGTTGACTGTGATGGCTCTGACTTCAATAATTAATTCTGAATCAAAGCGAGACTAAAAGGAAAGCAGCAAAAGACATTACTTTCCACTTGAAGGGAAACATAGTTAAAAGTCAAAGTTGCAAGTATCTTTACATGAGGTGGGAGTTCAGTTAACAGTTAATAGGGTAGAGTGCTGTGAATACAATCTAAAAACAGAGCAATAAATGCTCTCTGTGCAGTGTGGCTCTTAAAGTGTGTTACAGTCTCATGACTATTATATTGTGAATACTGCAAGAACCTGCTAACAGAGAAATAATGTTAAAGTTCAAAGTTCAATTTTTATGCATTTATTGTATTATGTCATTTTGTAGGACTGTATTGCATGTATATGTATAAGCATTAATTAGGAATGTGACACTGTGTGTGCATAAATGCTTGTGTGAGTGTGGATGCCTGCAAAATGACTCCTGTCTGTCCCCTGTACAGGTCTGTGCTCCCCTTTCATCTCCTTACCCCCTACCTCTAGGCCCCGCAGCGGCCCAGCTTGGCGGCGCCAGCACTCTCGTTAATCACATAGTGTCAGGCCTTTAATAAGTCCTTGACGGGGGTTTCGCCGCGAACGATACTCTTTATCAAAGGTTTACACTGCCAGTGTGTCCGGGAGAATGATTGATCCCACCACACTCAGGTCTGCCCTTCATGTTGACTGACGGAGCGGCACCCACCCAGCCAGCGGTAGACAGCGATGGCAGAGGTGCACGGACAAGTGTGTGACTCAAAAAGTGTGTCTCCGTGTGAGGGCCAGAGTGTGTTTGGGTGGAAGCAGCACTGTGCTAGCACCAGCCTGGGCCTATGTTATCTCCTTACATATACCTACACTCTCCGTCTCTGCAAGATTGGGAATGATTGAGATTTCTCTTGGCACAGCTACCAGAAGACTTACAACTTTCAGACACGTTGCTCACGTCACATCTACGTCATCAAGCTCAGTTGGAGGCTGCGCAGTAACGCTCAGCCATCACCGGAAAAGTGCTTCTAATAGCCTTCACTGGTCTCCATTGTAAGTCTACGGCATCGCTTTGTCCATTCATTTCACTGTGGTAACAATAGAGAACCGTAGTTTTTTTGTTTTTTTTCATGTCCCCTGACCAACGCTGCAACTATTGGTTCTGGGGCAGATATGAACGCAGGAAAACAACAAACATACAAAATCTGACAAGACTGGAGTGCCTTTGCTGAACACAAAAGCAAGATAGAGTGAAAGTGGAGGTGCAGCGGAAGGAAACGTACATAACCCACTATTGCCTTCTCATAGAAATGGAACAGGGCCTGATCATGCATTTGCTATTGTGCCCTTTCAGCCCAACAGCCACATGAACTCAGTTCTGTCCATTGTGTGCAGGAGGTAGAGTACAGTTTAAGCAAAACACACATGGAGTAATAGATGGAAGTGGAAAAGGAAATGGCAGCTGTGATTAAAGCCAGCATCCAAAAGGTAAAATAACTACGATTTCCCCTCTCACAATGCCGCCATGCGTGTTTCAAAAGTGTGGGTGTTTATCCGACCAAGGCTCTGAACGCTGACGCTAACAAAGGAGCTCTGCATGGAAAATGCATTAAATGTGTTGGTATACACATGGTGAAAGAGGCAGAAGATGAGAAAAGTAGGATATGAGGGAAAAGATACTGTTGAAGAGATAATAGCTACATTGACAAACGTTACATCTATATTCACTGAGGTTTTTCTTTACGTGTGGAGGTGAATCCAAATGATTTGGAGTAACATGAGTGCAAAAATGTGTTATTTGCTGTTTTGATGCTGCAGGGTTACATCCCATAGTTGTGTTTTCTCCATGTGAGGGCCAGAGTGTGTTTGGGTGGAAGCGGCACTGTGCTAGCACCAGGCGGTCGCGCCTGGGTGATGGATACTTCTGCCTGTTCCATTTCTCTCCGTACCAACCAACCCTACATGATGCTGCATCTCCAAATGCTAAATACTCCCATTATAGATGAATTGATGTTTTAACCTTGCCTGCCTCCCACTGGAAAGGAAGCAGCCAATCCACTTAACAAATGCAGTAATATCAGCAATCTGTTGGCCTTGTCGTCTTACTTATGGACATTATATTGTATGTGAAGCATTATCAGAGCTCGGCTGGCCTTGTCATGGGAGAGGCTGGACATCTGAATGGATTAGATGAATATCTAATCAATCATATCCAAACAGCCTGACTAGTCCATAAATCTGTCAAAATAAGACATACAATTGATAGAAAAAAATGTATTTACAATACTGTGCCCTCTCTCTTCACTGGGCATTCCATTAAAGTTGATTTTTGTGTCAATACAGGAAAGGAATTTGATTTAGATAAGATTGAGAACAACAGTGGCTAGTGAAACAACAAATTAGTGCCACACAATCATAAAAGGAAGATTGTTAATGCACAGCCCATTAACCCACCAGGTTGTAGATTTGGAATTACGTTTATGTAGGCTATCCACATACCAATGTCATGACTCCAATCCACCACAGACACTTCATTTGGATAATCTAGTACTTCTGCAATAAGAAAAGGTTTCTCTCTCGAATTTGATACATTTTTATTTACAGTAAGTTCGCCACATTGAAAAGGCCACAATAGGTCAACACCAACCCCAAACCTACAGTGTCCTACATAGTTTAACTAGATCCATTATTAATATGATGAAAATGGCCTCCCATTACCTGCAATTAAAAGCACACTATTGAAAAAAAACAGGCCATAACTATTCATAGAAATTCTGAGTGTCATGCAGGTACCACTACTGTGTTAAGTTATACGGGATGTGCTTATATAGTGCATAACTCCGATGAACAGAAAAAGCACAAAAAGTCCCAGAATTAGGCAAAATGTAGGAGGTGGTTGAGGCTCATCTTTTGGAGTAAAATACAACAATCAGCAAGTCTAATGACTACATATGCAAACATTTCTGGATTAACAGAATGTCTACTTTAATTGATAAGAGACAGTTTTGGAAAGGGAGAGAGGCAATGAGGAAGGTAATTTGAAAGGAACATGTACAAATTGGCATAACATTGATAAGGAGGAAGACGAAAGATTGTTTGACTGCATACTACCTGATGATCTGCTCATTTCTGAATAGAGAAACAGTGCAGAGATAAAATGAAAAAGTGGATAGCTTGGTAGAAGTCACATTAGAAACAGTGTATCCTAGTAAGCATTGAGTTAAATAGTATTCTCAAGGTGGTCATCACGATCTAAGAATTATAATTGCGAGCCTCCACCGTTGGGTCCAATGAAAACAAATTGGTTACACTTCAATGTCTCTACTAATTAATTTTTAAAGTAATATGTACACATAATTACCATTACTAAACAATAACTGTACAACAAGGAGAAGCATAATTAATTTCCTTTGGTTTCTTTGAGATTTTTAAAGCAAAAGTGCATCCCATTGGGATATAAAATACTTGGGTTGATGGCCATTACCATTTGGTAAGAATGAAGACCCAAATTAAAAATAAATTCAAGGCAACTATCACTGTATTACTTTTGGTGAACCCGGTGGCTCAACAAAACAACACTCCAACCTTCAACACAGAAAAACACAATCAGCCCAAGAAAATACTCAAGACTGAGTATCAAGTCTCTGGCATTACTGCATGGCTCTGGAAAGAAAAACCACATAATGGTTGATGACATCAGTGCCAATTGTACGAGCAGACCTGTTTGCAAATGGCAGTGCAAGGACATGAATGGCTCTTGGAAATTCTCTGAAAGAAATCTAAAGAACAATTTGGCATTCTCTGGGAAGAGGCTGCAGGCAACGCAACAATTAGGAGATTGACTGTGAGGGCCTACAATCTAACTTTTTTTCTGACCTCTTCTCTCTCTCTCTCTCTCTCTCTCTCTCTCTCTCTCTCTCTCTCTCTCTCTCTCTCTCTCTCTCTCTCTCTCTCATGTAAACACACAAAAAACATCAGGTGGTTGACGCACCATGTGGTGGAATGGGCAGGAAGACAAACAGAGGGATTGAGAAGGAGGGACATTAAATAAGTGTGTCATGGTTCAGTATTTGCCTGCTCTGTCCATGTGTGGCTGCATTTTATTGAGAGACTCAATAAGTCTGTCCACAATCCAAGCAGTGTCCCCTCCCTTGGCCCCTACAGGTCCCTGCCACTAAATCTCTACACACTCTCTGCCCAGATAGCCATGCTTTGTGTTCCAAGGAACAAAAAACAGCAACTGTTCACAAAGGCCTCTCATATTGTTCCTCCAGATCTTTTAGCCAAGACGCGCCTCTGTAATCATCTCTGTAACAATCAAGGGGTTAAGTGAGCCTCTGCAAAGCGTACCTTCTGTGGAGCCATTTTGTTGCTAATAAGCCATCACCCGCCGTTAGCATTCCATTGATTGCCATTCATTTTGCCGTCACTTTGACAGCCAACAACTTTACATCTGAAGCGTGTAAAGAATCTATTTGTCCATTGTTTATTTCTAAAGAAACACGACAATGTATAAAAGGCTCCATTACCTTGTATCTCACGTTTTGGCCCCGTAGCAGACGTTTTTGTAAAAATAGGCTAACGATTGTGTCATAACCACGTGACTTCCTGTCGCATAGTAGAGGAATTACCGTATAGTACAGGAGAAGCTCACAGGCAGTTTGGACTTACATTAGCTGTTTAAGTTTAATTACTAATGTTAACTATCATTTTAGTTAGCAATAATTAGCCTGGGCCTATGTTATCTCCTTAATATATATACCTACACTCTCCGTCTCTGCAAGATTGGGAATGATTGAGATTTCTCTTGGCACAGCTACCAGAAGACTTACAACTTTCAGACATGTTGCTCACGTCACATCTACGTCATCAAGCTCAGTTTGAGGCTGCGCAGTAACTCTCAGCCATCACCGGGAAAGTGCTTCTAATAGACTACACTGGTCTCCGTTGGAAGTCTACGGCATCGCTTTGTCCATTAAAGGTCCAATATGTAATACTGACAGCTAGTGTTTAAAATAGTTACTGCAGTTCAAATTCAAAATACTGTAGAGAGTCGTCTCCCCCGCCCCCTCCTCCCCAGACTCGAAGTTCACTTTGGTTGCCAGGCAGAGTCCGCAGCATCTACAACAATGTTACTAGATGCTTGTCTTACATAGCCAGACATAGCCTACTTCACAGCACAGCGGAGTAGCTAATGTTAGATACTCGCTCTATTGACAGTCATAGAAGCCCGTGCTCACGCGGAGCTCTGTACCCAACTGACAGACACACTTTTTCGGCTTAGAATTACAGTAGGAACCGCCAAAAACCCCACAACCTTGCCTTTCTCTCCACACGCCAGACAGACACACTTCCTCAGCTTAAAGTCACGATAGGAACTGCTAAAAATAACACTACCTTGTCGTCCTTATCCACCCGACTGAAATACATACTTTATTGTCTAAGAATTACGGCAACAATCGCTAAACACACTGCACACTATAACCCGGGGTTTGTTATGTCTCTGGTCAAGCAACTGTTAGAAACATCCTGTTTTTTAATGTTGGGTATAATCTCTCTCTGTTGATCCCATTCATTTGTTTGCTGCTTTCATGGCTGAACTAAGTTTACAGCTGTAGCGCGCCGGTTTACGTGTTTACAGTTATATCTGGCAACCCGGCCTGGCTGTCAAACTGGGCAGTTGATAACAACACACAGACCAAAACATAAACATAAATTCTGTCACGGATCGTAAATTTCAAAAAGAAAAAATACTGATTTTAGCATTGTTGTCAGAAAAGATATTATTTCAGCCTAACATGTTTCCTTAATATCTAATGAGGCATTGGTGTGGGATTTATTACAGTACATATATTACATATTAGACCTTTAATTTCACTGTCTGTGATTTTTCTTTACGTGTGGAGGTGAATCCAAATGATTTGGAGTAACATGAGTGCAAAAATGTGTTATTTGCTGTTTTGATGCTGCAGGGTTACATCCCATAGTTCTGTTTTGTATCCTCAAGCTTTTGGTTTCTTAGTTTTTTTTCTCCAGATTTTGACACTGCACAGTCAACTGTTCTTGCATTTTGAAGATTTTTTTGTTTTGTTTTTTGCATAAACAGAAAAAAGCAGAGAAAGGAACATTTTGCAACTAGCCTGCGGTATATATGCAGCATAGATCCAGCTTTTCAAAATACAAATCTAGGCTTTCTACAATATGGCCTACAAATCAAAAGCAACACAATGTCTTAAATTCTGCCCTGAGGGATGCATGCTACACAATGACAAACATTCATGTGTGAGATCACGCATAACCAGCCATTCAAAAGAACTCAAAACAATTCTTGACTTCCTGTATCAGTTGGTCAAAATGGGTCTGAAAAAATGTCGACCAGACAGTGGCTCTGTTTACTCGTCTAACTGTTTTTATGATGAATAACTGCATTTGTTGCTAAAGGTAAATTCCAGTTTGACTTTAAATGTTCTATTTGTTTGTCACTCACTCACAAAACACACACAAACACACACATGCACTACTCTCTTCATGCTGTTGTTTCTCCAATATGTTGTCATGTCCTCTCTTGGCAGACAGTTGTCATACATTGTCACATTCTCACTTTCACTGAGACACCTTACTTCCAATGGAGTCATTCTGCTGGCCTTGTCATCTGTTCTTCCTCTGAATATAATTTTTCTTTCACATGCATGTGAAATGGACTTGCTACAATAATGCACATGTGCATGAACTTGAACTGTCTCAAGTGACTCTTGCAGACTGGCCTTTATGCTGATGTTTACTTTCTTTATAACTAAAGTTTTAAATGTTTTCAGTACAAGGTATATGCTCCAATAAAATGTTTTGTTTTTTATCACGTTTACGATTTGAATGCTGAAAAATCTAATATTCACTAAGTGTATTCCACTACAGGCAATAAAAAGCCAATGTAGGGGTGCCGTGTTTCCTAGACACAGAAGCAATTATTTAAGGTTAACCTTTGTGTTTACATGGAGTCACAAAACATTGTTTTTTTGGGACAACCACACAATGAGATCTAATTAACTTTATATTGGCAACACCTTTGCATTGGAATCAAACATTCTAACATTAGCCCAAAGCTCTTCTGCACAAAGATTCCTTACTCAATTTGACAAATAGATGCCATCCCGCTGATCACGTCTCCCCCCTCGGCTGAACAAACATCTTCTACATACTATATTCAGGCAAATATGCAGCTAGAAACTGGTGTGGTGGACGTCTTTTTACCACCATTAACACCAGGACTTGTCAACCCATCACCCCAACTACCCGTCACCCACATTCACTTAAAGCCCCTTTTTCATCAGTACCCATGACAGCAGATAGTAATAGCTAATTCAAGGCCTTAGGCACTTGTCAAGCAGTAAAGATCGATAGGCCCCAGTCACACTATTTCAGTAAAATAACCAACGAGATTGACGGTTGCTCATTAACAATCAAACAAGCCATTAGCCGCAGAGACGTTCCTTCCCTATACTGTAAATCTAAGGCTTGACCCAGTCATCAGTTAGCTCATGTATGTAGCGGCTGTTATTGGATGTTCCTGTGATCCTAGCATGTCAAACGCCAATCGTCGATGGAGCCGTGGGCTGTCACACTGCCACGTGTCAAAACCTGTGATATACGAGCCACTTTCTCTCTGCTTTAATGCATTTAAATGGAGCTGTGAGTCCGGCAGGACCGGCCCAATTTCAGAACCAGCGGTAACGGCTCAATCTCATCTACTGCCCTGGTGGATGGAGCGTGTACATAGGAAATGAAATTGAAAATCCATCAGGCACACCCACATTTATATATACACACACACACACACACACACACACACACACACACACACACACACACACACACACACACACACACACACACACACCAGGCTTTTCCTTTGACAAACTCTCTCTGTTACACACACTCTCTCTCTCTCACTCTCTCTCTCTCTCTCTCTCTCTCTCAGAGGGTCATATCTCACATTTCAAAGTGTTATAATAATAATAGATGTGTGATGAGCTTCTACCTGATGTAGAAAGCTAATCCAAGCAAAAAATAGATTTACTAGAGTAATTGAACTACAGTCAAAGAATTATGATTCAGAGCTCCAGACTGCACTCAGTGTAAAGGTATTCTAACCTTGAATTTAATTAAAATCCTCTATTTCTCCAACAAGACTCATAGCATGTGTGCTTTAAATCATAAAGTCAGCCTTACTCACTTAATTCGCAAAGCATTCATCAGATTTATTTTTAATAAACATGCTGTTGGTACGAGCACCTGGTTGGTACCGAATCTGTATATGCATTGGAAAGGTAAATGAGTTAGGGTATTCCGTCATAGACTATTATATTTCTAAGTAAAGGTACTCAGATCACTGTGAAATAAGGAACAGATCATGTTACTGCAGTCTCAGCTATCAGTCTGACAACGATTTAGCCTCTGGGGCCAACGGCCAATATTTGTGAGTAGCAAGTGGATATCCGGGCCAAGACTTCCTTTTTTTTGTGTGCTGGTCATTGGTTACAGTCCGATTAGCAACCACATCCAGGTCCAGACGACATTTTGCTTTATCTCTAGGAACAGATATATATGGAGATACATTTTTTAAAGCTAATAAAATGCGAAATTGTCGATATCCACCTCTTTTGCTCCCTGCATGGACTGTTTGCACACAACCGAAGCCTGCTCAACCCTGCGTAATTGGCCAATACTGCTTGGACTACAAATGGAAACCAGAACGCTTCCAATGCCAAAATCTTGTACCTTTGCCTACAGAGGCCGATTTTTATGCACATATCTGTTTAAAGAGATTAATGTTACTGTAACATTGTAAGTAGAATGTTATGTAGTTTTGCCATGTATTGAGTTATGTGTTGAATGAAGTGTCTTAAAGCTTTAGTGTGTAATTTTTTGATATTAATAAACGTCAAGCCATTGCCAAATGAGTTGCTACAAAGCTAATTAAGACTATCAGCTCCACACAACTCTCTCTGTGTTTCTCAGTATGGCTATGTTCAGAAGATTGTGGCGTCCGGCAACTTTCACATGCAGAAACTCAAGTGACGAGGGTCATATCTCACATTTCAAAGTGTTATACTAAAACTAAACTAAATGGTAAATATTCATGGTGCACACTATTACATTATGACATTTTGTCTAACAAAAGAACCAGCAGTTGTCTCTCCATCCATCCTGTGCTCAGTTCAGCAGTCAACACACAACCTGCTATCTGATCATGCACATACACACCAACTAATAGAAATAATACAATTTAGTTTGTTTCAGATGAGTCACATAAATAACATTCCTGATATTATTATAGCGTTTAGTGCACACAGGGCACCTGTGTCGATACATAACTTTAAGTCAGACAAAAAGTGGGATTAGTTTGGTTTAATTTCTGATATATTTTGCATATATGAAAGGATGAATACTCTGGGCCGACATACCTTAGTGTGATTATAATTTCATGAGAGGTGGCTGGGTTGACTCAGTGGGTAGAGCAGGCGCACATATATCGAGTCCGACCTGTGACGATTTCCTCCATGTCTTCCCCCTCTCTCTCCCCATTCTCACCTAGCTGTCCTATCAATTAAAGGCGCAAAAGCCCAAAATAATAATAATAATTGCATGAGAACATGCAAATGAAAATGTCCCATTCATTGTCTCAATATGCTGTATGGCCATTATTGAAATGCATCAATTTGGCTGCGGAGGAGAGTACATAAATGGGTGCTGGAGAATAAAGAGGGGTGTTTCTGTGGAAAAACAACACATTTTCTAAATGTTATTCTATAATTATGACAATATAAGAATGTGCAGAATAGGTATTAAAGAAAAGTCAGGGCAGGAGGGAAACATAGCAATAACAATGACAGAATAAATATTTTTTTTCAATCACAGCGTTCAATGGTGTGGGCCATGGCGGTTCTACTGTTATGCAGTAAAAAGTGAAAAAAATATATATAAACTAAAAACTATTATGCAGCCTGGCCTGACACCTACATTATAGCCAACACTAAGCATCAACTTCAGCCATCAAAGGTGTATGCAAGAACCAGCGACACAACCTTCAGACTTAAAATGCTTGAAGACACTCCAAACTAAATATTTCGTCTTCGCTGTTTACGGCTGATAACAAACGACTGGCAACAGAGCAGTGCGCAAACTCCCCAGACACTGGCTTGCAATAGAGTGAGTGAGTGTGTGTGTGTGTGTGTGTGTGTGTGTGTGTGTGTGTGTGTGTGTGTGTGTGTGTGTGTGTGTGTGTGTGTGTGTGTGTGTGTGTGTGTGTGCACACACACAGTGAGAACATCTGCTTTCATTAAAAGAGCACAAACATTTGAGACCCTGTCTCGTCCTGCCAACACCTGTCTTCCTAAGTGAAGCAGTAGACACATCCACAATGGACGTGAAGGAGGCGAGGGAGACATCACTAGCCAATGACATGTTGCTTTGGCTCACTGTCACTGAGGAAATGTCAGCAGAGTGCATCACTCGTTCACCACCAGTTCGGCAAATGCCTTTCTGGCAGGAAGATTCAGTGAATGTTTGAATGGTTAGTTGACCCTGCATCTGTAAGCCGTTGCCTAGAAATGTAATGTTCTGTTGTAGTGCACTGCTTGGAGTCCAAGGTTAGGTTAGGGAGGATTTGTCAAACCGCAGATTAAAATGTCTATCTCAACACAGTCAACATGTTTGTACTACAGTAGGAAGCATTTGCTTTAATTCTTGGGTACGCCTAGGTCATTGCTCCAAAGCAAGTCTTGTTCGTGAGACTAGCAACGACATTTTTCATGGCCTAATGTAACAAAATTAACGGCAACATGATGACCAGATATCAATTTCAATTGCTTCAAACATTATATCATACTAAAGTTCTGCTCTACCCTATTCCTATTTTACTGTGTAAACCACAAATTCTGACTCGTTAACATACAAAGGGATAAACATACAATATTCACATACAGATCTTTTCTAACTGAGCCTGTGTGTGTGTGTGTGTGTGTGTGTGTGTGTGTGTGTGTGTGTGTGTGTGTGTGTGTGTGTGTGTGTGTGTGTGTGTGTGTGTGTGTGTGTGTGTGTGTGTGTGTGTGTCTCCAGCATGTGCAATACAGAGTTGCTACATCGCTAGAAAGCTTCCTCAGCAGGCTAAAGTGTAAATTATACTGCCCGTTCCCAAGGTGGCGCACGATATCGTGAAGTCACGGGATCGCCGTAACTGTTTATACTCGTGCTGGTGGTCGCGACACTAGTTGCAGTCTTCTCCTGAACAGAGGTGGTGCTAATTAGGAAAGACTAACGACGTTGCTCTTTCTACAGACTAGAAGAATAAGAAAAAGATAAACAACGGCAGAACTGGCAGCAGCATTGACGTGAATGCTTGGATTTGATTGGATGACCTACTTCGTCAGATCAAGCCTTTCATTCACCATAAAAGAACTCATCTTAACCCAGTAAGTTTACAAGAGAGACTTGCAGTCACTCGGAGAGTCCTGGCATCCGGTTGCCCAGGAGCTCGTTCACGCTTCCTGTTTCCGGTTTGTCGCTGAAAAAAATACTGGTGCGCGACCTGTGCTCGCGTGCTTAAATCCGGGCACGCCTGGCAGGAAATTACATCATTTTGACATCACGACGGCGCGCGCCACCTTCAATGCGTCAAGCATATTTTGGCTATAAGCCAGGCTCCCCGCTTCCTCCGCCCGGGCAACATCGCCCCCTGGATGTGTGACGGCTATATGGAAAAAAGGGGATAATTCGAATGAGCCACAGCCGAGTTGGGTCTGATTGAACTGCACTTATAAGCTGCATCTCTTGCTTAAATTGCACCCCTGACACCTCCACGTGCCTCCCTTTAAATGTGTTAAGAGGGATGAGACGCTCCTCTTGTGTATCCACGCCCATAGCTCCTCGTGATCCCTCGTCAATGCTCGATCCTCACTCCTCAGGGCAGGAATAAGGGGAGGAGGGACAGAACAACTTCTGGTTCAGCCGAGCTATCAAATAAGGGGCATGGGATGTACATCTAGTTAGATAAAGTTGTGTGGAAAACAATACTCGGAACCAAGCAATCCACCGTTTCCGAACAGGCACACGCTTCAAATGGGCACTGCACTAGTATTAATCAGTTCATGGTAACATACTGACTTTTAAAACAAACTAAACACTAAGCTTAAGTTCAGTTCCACGCAAAAATCTTACGACTACCTAGCACAAATCATTTGTCACGAGGACAAAATCCTACTGTAATGAGCAAAGCCAACAACTAAGTTCTAATGATGAGACTATTTATTTGATTTAGGAGTGTCAAGATCTGTGTCCTGAATCTAGATCAACAATAAGAATCTTAACTGCAATCCTGGATTACAGCTATCACAAAGGTGGTTAGAAATTCACTCTCTGTCTACACAGAATGTTTCTAAGCAGCAATAAATGTACTCAAAAAAAAGTGGCAAGGGCAACAGAGACAACAGGCTTTTTCACGGAAGACATTTTGACAGATATACTATAGTGGGAGAAGCCAGGATGTAATTAATAACCTTAATGATTGTTAAATCCCTTTTAGTTTTAGGGCTCTGTGAATGTGAATTCTGGCATGGTTTACTGCATGCACCCAGCCATCATTAATGTTATTTGTTATACCTGTGCTTTTCCTGCTATACCAAGTCAAAACATCTGGCGTGATGGAGGCCTATTTAAAGTCTCTTAATTCTAACCCTGACAAATTGATTGTTTATGATTGGTTCATACACCTGTTTCCATTTTACATCTTGTTCCAAGGTGTAATTATCAATCATCTCCTTTCTATTTTTTTTTACCAAAGAGCAATGCAGTAGATGCAAAGAGTAATGATAGTTGAATTATATTTAAGTCCTCTGATTACTGGTATACTGCATGCTGAGACACTTGAATAGAGCAAAACCATCGTTAATGCTATTAGTAACACCTGTGCTGTTTCTACTACAGTAACTTGACAAGTCAAATGTCTGCTGTGAAAAAGGCCTTACATAACGTTACTCAGTTTAGCTGATTAAAATGTCTAATGTTACTGTTGGAACCAGTTAAGCTGTAGCTAATTGGTGTTAGCTAATTGTATGTCAGCTAAAGGTTAAAGTCATAGACCAGGCCATAGAATGCAGTCGTTTATGAAAGCATGAAAACAATTTCAAGCTGTTAGCATATTTAGACACTTCGTTTTTTTTCAAATTCCATGGCACTGTATTGGCTGCTAGAGTTACATTACATTACAAGTCATTTAGCTGATGCTTTTATCCAAAGCGACTTACAATTAAGTGCTTTCAACTGTGAAGGTTGAAGGTAAACTCCAGACAACAAGTAGTAAGTGCAAGTAAATTAGCTTTAAATAAGTAAAGCTACAAAGAGACATATGAAAGTGCAAGTGCATAGCTTTAAATAAGTAAAGCTACAGAGCGACATGAAAGTGCAGGTTCAAGATTTATTTTATTTTTATTTTTTTATCCGAGGTGTTGTTGGAAGAGATGTGTTTTTAGCCTTCGGCGGAATGTGTGTAGGCTTTCGGCCATCCTGATATTGGTGGGGAGCTCGTTCCACCATTTGGGAGCCAGGACAGTGAACAGTCGGGATTTCGTTGAGTGATTAGTTCTCCCTCGCTGTGAGGGAGCAGCAAGCAGTTTGGCTGATGCAGAGCGAAGTGGGCGGGTTGGGGTATATGGTTTGACCATGTCCTGGATGTAAGCTGGGCCATGGCCCTATATGTAAGCGGATGCTTCAAGACACTAGCAGATGCTAGAGTAAAGACAACTCTTTCCGCCCACTGGTAAAGTTTCTTTGGTGGCTGCAAAACAAGTAACGGGCAAGGTGAAAACTCCTGGAGGGGAATTTGCTAGTTTGGCAACATTAAGGCTACAAACAACCCATAACGCAACACTGTCTTAACCCTCCTGTTATCCTCAAATTTACTAACATCTGTTATCCTTGGGGACAATTTGACCCCACAATTTGAAACCTCAAGAAAATGTTGGTAATTAAAACACTTTTAGCAAATTTTTATGTTGATAGCATAAACTGGAACCCCCCCCCCCCCCTCCCCCCCATACATCCAGAATACCTATTACGTGACTATTGAAACATGAAAATCACTACAAAATCTCCCTGATTCAAGTTAAAGATGTTTTTGAGTTTTAAGGTTTTTTACAGCTTTTTGTTCTTTACATTTGGAAAGAAAAACTATTTCTGTGATTATTATCACATTAGCAGCATTAAGTCTACCCTACCGTTCAAGTGGGGAGAGGGACCATAATAATTTTCCATTTTTGGAAGGTAACGTGTCTGCTGGTGGTTGAGAGACAACAGAAGGGTCAACCCGAAGAGTCTCATTTTCTTCAGAGGACGCCTCATAACCAGGGTTCTCCTCAACATTATCCTCAGTCTCGGACACATTCTCCTCTATGTCACTTTCAGTGTCAAAGAGCTGTGACAAAACTTCGCTGACAGAAAACCTTTTCTTGCAGGCCATTTTCAAATGAGAGTGAGTGTACAGAGAGATAGAGCTTAGATGGGGCCCAAAAAGCAAGCCTGACCCTATCGAAGCCCGTGCACATGGTGTTCGAGCCCAGCCTGGCCCGACACATTAACTGTAATTATGAGCCCGATCCCCCGTTTTAAACCCGACAATTTTTTAATACGTGGGCCGTTATAACTGACATTCTCAACTACAATTCAGAGTTGTTTGAACTACAGAAATCTGTTTAGAATTATCTTAATGAATAATGCATCAAGAACGCTGTGTTGTTTGTTTATTCAGAATGGAATGAATCGCAAATGGATCGGAATGAAGAAACTCGACCCAGCTCCCCCAGCCAAATAACGTGGGTAACAGATCAAGGCAGCAACATAATCAAAGCCCTCGAACCATAGCAGACTTTCTTGTCTCGATCACCTGAATACTGTCCTTCACCGTGGTGTCTCCCCCATTGTGAAATTGCAGCAACCTGCATGTGAAGGTGATCTCAATATCAGCCAAAACAATCTCAGCAAATTTGAGTAAAATGTTCATATTTTCTATGTTTTATACATAGACCCTAAGGAACACTGATGCGTACAAAATGCATACAGGACATTGAAAATACATCAACATGTTAATTTTATGTTTACCCAGTTGTCCCCATTAAATTAGGAAAAGTTATTCAATATGAAGCAAAAAAAATTTAGTCAAGCACTTTTTTAGAGATGTTAAAGGATAAAAGTGAGTCTGTTTCTTTAACCCTCCTGTTGTAGTGTGAAATTGAACACTATGTATATGCCAATGTTGTTTTCAACAAAAAAAAACATTTGTACAAGTCAATCCACTTTTCCATGTTGATAAGAGCATTAAAATGAGAAAAAATAATGTGACAAAAAATAAATCAAGGGACATTTAGAATAGATTAAAATGTGCAATTAATTATAAATTAATTTAATTAATCGTGAGTTAACTATGACATTAATGTGATTCATCGCGATTAAATATTTGAATCGTTTGACAGCACTAAAAGAATCCCAGTGAAATCAGCTGCGGATTTTGTGAAATGTTTTCAGTGTAGTTTGCACAACTAAGTACAATATGTACTTCCTTGTTAATTCTATGTCACTAAATGTCACTACACCTTGGTGCAATAAAAAGGGATCAGCTGCAATGCTGTTCGATTTGTTCTGATTCAGGCATAATCCCATGTATCGACCAACGTATGACTGCTGTGAATGCAGTCATGGAATCACATTGGCCATTCAAGTGCACTGCCTCAAGCCTACATGGATAGGCTATCTGTTCAGCGAGCTATGCAGCTGTGGGCCACTGACCAAAGCTGACGACACCATTCCTCCTTGTGCACTCTAAACTTTCCCCAGAGAGCAAGCCTCCGCTTCTTTAAACAGGATAAATTGAATTAGGACATTCCACCAGCTGACAAGTGTGAAATTGAGTTGAAGTGTACCCCGAGGTTAGGTGTGTGAGATGCAGGATTTAAACACCCCAACAAAACAGAGCAGGATCAAGCTTTGTCTGCAAGGTGAATTCTAAACAAGCAACAAGAAGAGCGATAAGGGACAGCTGGAGCTCACTCAGTTAGGGCAGTAAGGAGGTTTATGTTTGTATGTGGGTGAGTGCGCGTGCATGTGTGCAGGCGTGCGTTCAAGTGTGCGCATGTTTGTCATTGTGCACAGGGATTATATCACCGCAGGGACAATAAAGTCGAGTCGAGTGATATGCAAGCTATCTGGAGAGAATTTCCCAGCAGAAGCCTTAATCCCATTCCTGTTGCAGTTTATAGTGCCTAAAAACACAAAATCTGAGTCTCAGCTGTTGACAAAAACACAAACATGGAGAGCAACGACAACATACTCTGTTGGCCTACGTTTTTCATCACAAACAGGCTGGGTATTCGTCTGTCAGTCACAGCTAATGCACCCTGTTTGTTCAATACAGCACGTCTGTTTCACTCAAACCAAACTAGATGAATGCACAAATGTAGGACCCTCAAGGTATAAAGATGAAAATATTTCAATAAAGCTACAGCAAATCTATGAGAATACTGCCAACAATACCAAATGCAATGAATTATACCGAGGATTGTATCACTCTTGCTGATTAGGCTCTAACCGCTGAGTTGGTGAACCACATTCCACAAACTGCATACTGTTCTGGATGTTTGTCCTTAATGTAAACCCTACTGCATATTTGTTTCTGCTCTCATTCATCGGTATGAGGTATATGTTTCCATCAATTTAAATGAATGGAAGAATCTTACACCTATCCATCCAGAGGTGTGGTCTAAATCATCTGCGTGGATGTGCCCTGGCCTCATACAATGCTGCTATCCATCACAGCGCTGCTGTGGCCTTCCACTGCAAATCATAACACTGCATACAAACGCCCTCCAAAGCCTGCAGCAACTTCCATCTCCTGCATTTCGCCTTCCTTTTCCTCTTGACTACGACTGCCATTTCCTTGCCTGTCACTCTCGCTTTTCCTTCTCCTCTGTTCTTTTGTATACCCTCCCTATCTTCTTGTTTTCAAACGTTTCTGTTTGCTCTTTGTTTGCCTTTTACCCGGTGTTACAAAATCAAACCATCTTGTTTCACTCGTTCCCTTTGACCGCTGCAGTCCACGCTTGCTCCCTCCATCTCTCACGTCGCTATTATTTCCAGCCTTGATGCCAAGTTTATGCCTTATTAATCACATTTCCTCTTCCATTCTTTCCCTCTAGCAACGGATTGTTCCATCAGTCACCGCTCAACACCCGCGCTCAACCCCTCTCACCCCGTCGTTGTGATGGTTAATTCCATCAGTCACACGCCTCTCACACACCCTCAACCAGGCCCAGCCACTTCCATCAGAGCGCTAATCCATTTACAAGAGAGAACGGCTTCCTGCTCGACTGGTGTGACTGCGAGGTGAGGCCACAGAGAGGGGAGAAGAGAGGAAAAAAGGCACACTTTGTCAGAACAGATAGAAATGCCATGCCACAAAGCAAGGACAATAATTAGTATGTTATTGTCAGGCTGAGAGGAGTCTAAGTTGGAATAGCAACACATTATCACTCCTAACTCGTCAAATACTAACCCCCTAATACTGAATACAGACCATTTCATCATTTTTCAACATGCTTGGTCAGGACCCCTTTCCGTCATTCGCCAACATGCAAAAATAAAGCACTTAGTTAGGGTTAATTAAAAATCATGGGTGGGGTTAAAAGATTTGTGTTTAAAGTGCTCATATTATGCTTTTTGGCTTTTTCCCTTTCCTTTATTGTGTTATGTTTTGTGTGCATGTTATAGGTTTACAAAGTGAAAAAGCCCAAAGTCCCCCCCAAAGGGACTTACCATCTCAATCAGAAAACACTGTTCACAAACTGCTCCAAACAGCTCTGTTGTAGTCCAGCCTTTACTTCAGAGACAAACGTGCTTCACTTTGTAACACACGTTATAATGCTCACCTAGCTGCTAGCATGGCACGCCCTCATACTCTGCTTCTGACTGGCTAGTAGTCCTTACCTAGCTACTGCGCATGTGCGACTCCCAACAAAGATGGAATAGAAGTGTGATGCTTCACTCTGTAGCTAAAACAGAGAGCTCAACACACAGGGTGAAAAGAGGAGCTGCAGCAATGTGTAGTACAACAAAAATATGGTGTTTTTTGAAAATTAAATGTAAACCTATTCTGATATAATCTCTAAATACAATTATGAACCTGAAAATGAGCATAATATGAGCAATTTCAGTGACACAGGACACAAACCCTGGTCTCCTGGGGGAAAGTCAATTCACCACCCCAACTTACCTCCTCACGCCAAGTTTCGATCTTTAATACTCCTCCCTACTACTGTCGCTCTTCATACGTCATCTTACAGTGCCATGGTCAAGCAGTTGCTCTGCCCCATGGGTCCTATGTAGATGCTAAAGGGGCCTTGTGTGTCTGTATCTTACGCTGAGGGCCAGTGAACAAGCGCCATATGTCCCGAGATGCGAGTGAGAATGGGTTGGAAACAGAGCCTGAAAATCAGGCTTGAAATGCAGTTGAGGCTGGGGCCAACAGCAGGGAGGGTAGGGATGGAGAGGAAGACACAGCGGTTAGGAACAGCAAAAGGCCTTGGGCTAAGTTAGGAAGGTTTGGGGCCTACACCCTAATTAGAGCTAGAACTGTCCAAGTCATGACTTGTTAGCTTTCCAAGGGTCAGGTAAGGCTACCTAACGTTAACGTTAGCTAATGGCTACACTGACGTTAGCTAGCGGCTACCTAACGCTAGCTGATACTAGGGATTTCTAGTCGACGACATATTTTGGGCTTCATTTAATAAACATAACCTGTAGTAGTACACAGTTGTATGTGTATTGTTTTGATTATAATGTGCAGAATTACTTTACGTTGCCTATTTATGTCTATTTATCTCTATTTCACCGGCGTCTGTACATCATCAACAGGGGGTCGCCATTGTTGTTTATGTGTGTGTGACGTCAAAAACTGTAACTGGGAGTACAACGATCTGGTACAAGTTCACGAGTAGTAAGTTTCAGGTTGGACTGCCGTTCCAGGGCACTTTCACGTGTAGAAGGTTGTGAAAACACGAGTTACGGGTTGCCTGGAACGCAGCATGACTTCTCACATTGATTCAACACAAAAAGCTGCCTTAAAAGATATAGGAAATATGTTTCATGTATATTGGTTTAGTCCTGTCAGGGTAATTGTACATTGTGAATGCCAGGCCACATGCTAAATATGAGAAATTTGATAACACTTCAAATAAAACGATTTTTAATAAAAAAAAAAAAAGTCTATTTTTACACAATCCATGCAAAATATCCTGCAGTCATACCCTCGTTACAATATGTTACATTGTTGGTATAGAGCCAATGCTTCACACATTAAAGTCTCTGAAGAAGAAGTGTTGGCTCTGCCAATGAATCATAGCATAAGGCATATTAATGTGCAATTGACGTGTTTTGCATCTCCGTGTATTCGTTCTGCAATCAGTACCTTTTCAACATGCAACGCCACGCTTGCTCCATCTTTTTATTCCGGTTACATATTCATGCAAAATATCCTAAATTACAGCTCACAGTCGAATACAAAGCACTCTTACACCTTGTTTTTATTAAATACGTATAGTGTTATAATATATTTATGCGTGCAAATACTAATATTAACAGACAGAAATAAGCTGGAGAGAGAGAGTAAAAGCCAGTTGGGGGTGGGGTCTGTTATGTTGGCCAGAATAAAAAGCGGGTAATGAAAGTGAGCTGTACTGGAGTGGAGGTGTGATGATGCTGGCCTGCACAAAATATCCTGGGAGGAGATGTCCATTCGAACCTTGCTGTTATTCTCTGCCTTCCTGTGTGCTCAGGCTTCGACAATGTCATTGTCTTCCCCTGCGGAGGAAGGAAATGCTCAGCAGGCTCTGTGGCCAGGGACACACATGGGGAAAATAATAATTACAACCCCAAATCAGAAAAAGTTCGGACAGTATGCAAAACACAAATAAAAAAAGAAAGTAGTGATTTCTAAATGTACTTTGACTTGTATTTCATTGCAGACAATACAACAGCACATCATTTAAAGGGATACTTCACCGCTGGAAAGCTGAATATATCTTTAAATTGGGTCACTTATGTAGCAGAAATGTGAAAAAAATTTTTTAATTGGTGCCTTCTAGGCCGAGAAAAGCCAGAAAATGTGTTTTTGGCTCATATGGATGAAAGACACCAAATCCCAGAATGCACTTCGCTTCGCTGCTTTGAGTCCACTCCCAAGCCACGCCTACCGCTTGACAGACAGACAGCGAGGCATTCGACTCAACTCAATGTGTTTTATTGTTATTTCAACCATATACACAAAACAACGTTTCATTGTGGCTCAAGTGGCGTTACACATTTAAAATATATATATAAACTACATTATATAATAACGACATACGAAACAGGCTACCTTTAGTGCACACAGACATTATAGGTTCCGTAAAGTTCAGCTAACGCATACTAGCATTAGGCTTGGTGGGCTGTAAACACCGAGTATAAACACAGCCGTGAATTAGCGTGGAATGTCGAATGGTCGCCATGTAACAGTCACAAACTCCAGCGGTTAGCAGTTAGTTGGATACAAATCACCACATTTCTGCACCAGTCCGTGTTAACACAGCTCACCTTCATACAGAGCATCTCTAGCTCGGATCGTCGGAAGGCTAGCAGGCCTGGTAGCTGGACAGTCCGGTTCACTGTTGTTCAGCCATGTTTCCACGAAACAAAAAAAACACAGTCTCTGAATTTGCGTTTGGAGCATCGTTGAAGTTGGATGTAGTCCAGTTTGTTGTTAAATGAACGGACACTTGCAAGCAGGATTGATGGGACAGGTGGCCGGCTAGCGTTAGCTCGCTCTGGATGTGCCTTTCCCCCGGCTAGCTTTAGCTTCCCACCTATCCGACGTGAATGCCCCCTACCCCGGCTCGGGGTAGGAGCGAGCCCGCGGTCTCCGTGCTGTTCTCCGTGGCAGGCGAAGCTCTTGTAGTGGGCCGATTATTCCGTCTGTAATAACGTTTCCTGCATATTCTCTGATCTGTAGTGATGTATCCCGGTGGTACACGTGCGGTAGTTTGAATGCACATAATTGTTGTAAAAGTTTGCTGCTGAGAAGTTCTCCCATGAGAGAGAGCCATAGACAGTAAAACAAGCTCGGATTGTCGGAGGGCTAGCAGGCCTGGTAGCTGGACAGTCCGGTTCACTGTTGAGCAAAAAACACAGTCTCTGAACTCGCGTTGGGAACATCGTTGAAGTTGGATGTAGTCCAGTTTGTTGTTAAATGAACGGACACTTGCAAGCAGGATTGATGGGACAGGTGGCCGGCTAGCGTTAGCTCGCTCTGGATGTGCCTTTCCCCCGGCTAGCTTTAGCTTCCCACCTATCCGACGTGAAGGCCCCCTACCCCGGCTCGGGGTAGGAGCGAGCCCGCGGTCTCCGTGCTGTTCTCCGTGGCAGGCGAAGCTCTTGTAGTGGGCCGATTATTCCGTCTGTAATAACGTTTCCTGCATATTCTCTGATCTGTAGTGATGTATCCCGGTGGTACACGTGCGGTAGTTTGAATGCACATAATTGTTGTAAAAGTTTGCTGCTGAGAAGATAGAGCAGAGCCCTGTTTAGCGAGGATTCAAGATGGCTGACATTTCGTTTTTTTTCGGCCGAGATCGCCTCGCTTCGGGTGATGGGCGGGTTTAAAACATGCGGAAGTAGGTCCTACTACTGGTTGTAGTCTTTTGCTCTGGCCAAAAAATCTTCCGATGACGCAAAAATCGTCATTTTACGTCATCGGAAGATTTTTTCCGGACCCCCCAATGCAGATATCTCCTGTCTCAGGGGGATAAGAGTGAGGGACGCACGGTCATTCAGAAATACTACCGGGTTTCTACTGATACAAAGCTGAATGCTAAATCGGTGAAGTATCCCTTTAATGTTTTCCTCATGATTTGTATTGGGGTTTTTTTTCAAATAAACAAAATTCCTATTTTGGTTCTTGCAACACATTTCAAAAAAAGTTGGAACAGTAAAGCATTTACCACTTTGTAATGTTGCCATTCCTTTTCACAACACTTAAAAGACGTTTAGGGACCTGAAGACACCAAGTGATGAAGTGTTTGAGGTGTAATTTTGTCCCATTCTTGCTGCAAACAAGTCTTAAGGTGGGCAACAGTACGGGGTCTTCGTTGCCACACATTCTCTATTGGAGACAGGTCGGGACTGCAGGCAGGCCAGTCAAGTACCCGTATCTTCTTCCTCCGCAGCCAGGACTTTGTAATGTGTGCAGAATGTGGTTTTGCATTATCTTGTTGAAATATGCATGGACGTCCCTGGAAAAGATGTCTTCTTGAGGGCAGCATATTGTGCTCCAAAATCTCTATGTACTTTTCAGCATTAATGGTGCCATCACAGAAGTGCAAGTTACCTTTGCCAAGGGCACTGACACAACCCCATACCATGACAGACCCTGGCTTTTGGACATGTTGCTGGTAACAGTCTGGATGATCCTTTTCTTCTTTGGTCCGGAGCACACGGCGTCCATTTCTCCCAAAGAATACCTGAAATACTGATTCATCTGACCACAGTACACGTTTCCACTGTGTGAGGGTCCATCCCAGATGCCTACGAGCCCAGAGAAGTCAACGGCGCTTCTGGACACTGTTAACATAGGGCTTCCTTTTGGCACAGTACAGTTTTAACTGGCATTTATGGCTGTAACTACGTATTGTGGTACTTGACAAAGGTTTGCCAAAGTAGTCCTGAGCCCATGTGGTGATATCGCTTATAGATGAATGATGATTCTTGATGCAGTGCTGCCTGAGGGAATCGGAGATCACGGTTGTTCAGCTTAGGCTTGCGCCCTTGTCCTTTACGCACTGAAATTGCTCCTCATTCCTTGAATCTTTTAATTATGTTATGCGCTGTTGTAGGTGAAATAAGCAAATGTCTTCCTATCTTTTTTTGAGGAACATTGTTTTTAAACATTTCAATAATTTTCTCACGTATTTGCAAACTGGCGATCCTCGGCCCATCTTTGCTCCTAAAGGACTAGACCTTTCTTGGATGCTGCTTTTGTACCAAATAATTACAATCACCTGTTGACATCACCGGTTTCAAATCACATCATTATTTAACCAATTTACCTGATTACAAGCCCTAAATTGCTCCTGTCCCAACCTTTTTTGGAATGTGTTGCAGGTCTGAATGACAGGAAAGGGTGTATATTTACAAATGAAATTAGGTTGACCAGACAAAACATGAAATATTTTGTGTTCACATTGTTTGCAATGTAATACAAGTCAAAGTACATTTAGAAATCACTTTTTTTTTATTTTTGTTTTTCATACTGTCCCAACTTTTTCTGATTTGGGGTTGTATAATGGAGGGTGGTGATGAAATGGGGTGGAGAGAAATGAAACAGAAGACCAGAGATAATGAACAGTGGGGCAGAGTGAGAGCCCTTTTTTCCCTCCATCAGCCAAAAACATGAGAAAGAGTTATTTGTCATCATTTCATTCTCAGCTGTCATCATCTCTGATGCAGTGTAGTCATTTTGTTTTAATTCTGCTTTAATCTGATCAGCAGCTGTTCTGCTGTTGTTCTCTCTTCACTTCCATTATAGGCTTTCCATCATTACAGTGCTCTCATTATCTTCCCTGTGTGAGTGTTGATTCTTTCATTGTAATTGTGATTTTCCAAACATCGCTGGAAGGTGAGTGCCGGATCTAATAAGTTGTGTAAAACAATCTAAAATATTCTCCTTCATATATTTACAATTGGCTTCCCCCCTGCCTTTCTGCTTCTCATCTCTCCGTTCCTCCCCTGTGATTTTCTGACAGCATCCATCTCCTTATATTTTTCTTTCTGTCTCTCACAGTCAGACTCTGCCAGCTGAACTCCGTGGCTGCCTTAACTCTCAACACATTATTTAACGTCCTATTAGCATGTCTTTTTCTTTCCGTGCCAACCCATTTAATGAGATTTTTAATCATCTCCTTGTCTCTCCCTCCGACCGCTCTGTGCTCCTCCTCTCTCCCCTCCAAATCAACTTTCTCTCTCTGTTACCCACAATTGGCTGCTTCCGTCACCTCAGTTGACCTTTTTCAGAGAAAGAGACAAAGAGAAAAATACACTCCAGAGAGATACAGAAACATCACGCACAGCCGTCGGGAGGTCCTTCTCTGCCAGCCGTTATTCCTCAACGCTCAACATTCTGCTCATGTACTTAAAATCACCATCATCCCTCGAAAAGTGTGTGTGTGTGTGTGTGTGTGTGTGTGTGTGTGTGTGTGTGTGTGTGTGTGTGTGTGTGTGTGTGTGTGTGTGTGTGTGTGTGTGTGTGTGTGTGTGATTTCCATAAGTTGAGAGTCTCAAGTGGCTGGCCTGGGGGCTGATGATCAGTAGCACTTCCATCCTCTCTCTGTTGCCAGCCTCAAGGGGACCACACAAACACACACACACACACACACACACACACACAGTCACGCTCAAACACGTGCACGCCACCACTCCTGGGACCGTCAGTGCCTCAGGCTTGTCTCTGTCTCCCTTCCTGTTACTCAGCCTGAGTCTTCATAAGCTAGATTTCTCTCCATCTGCCAGCATGCGCTTCATTCTGACAGCATCCAGTCGGAGAAAAGCCACAAGACAAAGTCAAGCCGCTCGATGAAAACCAATGTACAGCAGCGCAACACAAAAGGCTGACAAAGTGTGGATACTGAGACAAGTCGCTGATTCTTCAGTCATTTAGAGGGCTCGGCTGCAACAGATAGACATTCTCAAACAAGAGAATGAAGACACATGCACACCATGGTTTTGTGCCTCTTTCCCGACTGCCAACCATTATTTTCCACCCTTTGAATGGTCCATCAACCTCCCTCCCTCCCTCCCTCCCTCTCTCTTCCTCTATCTGCCTTGGTGTTGTGGATGCTTCTGTAAAACAAGTGTGATTTGTTATTCCCAGTGGCGTGGCCTGCTATCAGGCAGTCCCTGTTGTGATAAAACTCAGAGCAGGGAGAACAATATCAAGGGATGGGCTGGAAGGGGGGTATCAACAGACCCTGCAACAAAAGGCCGATAATAAATAAAAAAAGGTCTTGCCCTTCCTCCACACATTTTCTCTCTCTTTCTCCATCATATTGAAACCCTATTCACAAAAAGGACTTTTCATTGGATTGGACAGGTCATATGTCGGACAGCTGTATCATTTGAAGGATATCATGGTGTGGAAAGGCCAGGATGAGAGCTGAAATCCCTCTGAGAAGAAAAGATACAAGAAGCAGCTCAATGATACCTCCTCCTATTTCAGCTGTGCTGCTTGTTATTGTCTCATCACTGTAGTTCAAGCAATATTTTGTCTTCTGCTGCGGGCTGCTGTGTTTTTAATTATTATTATTATTATTATTATTATTATTATTATTATTATTATTATTGATTCATAGATCGATATCTTATTTTCCAAATTGATTCAGTCATTTAGCCTGGAATATGTAAGAAAAGTGAAAAAAGCCGACCATGATTTCCCACAGCCCGAGATGATGACTTCAAGCGGCTTGATTTGCCAACCAACGGTCCAAAAGCAAATCAGTTTTCAAATGACATGATATGAAACAGGAAAAGGAAACAAAATGGTATGTTTCTGAATCCTATCATTGCCAGTGGGCATTCCACCCACTGTTTAAGTGAAGCCTGCAAATGAATCAATCTGGCTATTAGTCATCATAGCTTTGGTCCTTATGAAGAAAATGGCCAATCGCCCTGAGGATTAACTACTCCTTGCATGCTATTGTGGCAACATGTACATTAAAGTTACATTATGTTTATGTTCCATTCTCCTTAAGAGGGGGGGGGGGGGGGGGGATTATACATAACTACCAAGATAATATGGCTAAAAACTCAAACTTGCCGAAAACCTATAGACAACCATTTGATTACATAGACTCGTGCATAGGCACGGTTACGGTCTCGGTCAGCAGTCTGGTGCGCGCCGCGGTCTCTCCTCGAGACAGCCTGCCTACCATAATACATTTAACTTAACATAACTACCGAGATAACATGACGTGTATTTGTATGTGATACCCATCGGTAATGTAGCCTATGAATTTCTATGTACACAATCATCTAAGATGCATGAGAAATAAAGGTTTCTGGGATCGATTAATAACTAGAACTTGCCGAGAACCGTTAGACAACCATTTGATTACATAGACTCAAGCGGTTGTTAACAGTTACATTTGGTCTCGGCAGTAGCCTGCATGGTGCCCGGTCTCCTCGTAACAGCCTGTAACATTCACTTCTCTAACATTTAACTTAACACAACTAAGATAGCATGAGTGTATTTGTATGTGATGTACTTCCCAATCAATAATTTGTGAATTGCCGAACACAATCGGATGCACCAGAAACAAGTCTTGGTTAATAACTCAAACTTGCAGCGAACCGTTAGGCACCCGTTTGATTATAGACTTGAGTGGTTGTTAATGGTTACATTCGGTCTCGGTCAGCAGCCTGGTGCACGGCCGCGGTCTCCTCGAGACAGCCTGCCTACCATGTAATAAACATTTAACTTAATATAACTACCGAGATAACATGACGTGTATTTGTATGTGATATACATCGCGCAAGAAATAAATGTTTCTGGGATCAGTTAATAACTCAAACTTGCCGAGAACCGTTAGACAACTGTTTGATTACATAGACTCGAGCGGCTGCACGGTTACATTCAGTCTCGGCCAGTAGCCTGGTGCCCGGTCTGCTTGTGACAGCCTGCAACATTCACTTCTCTAACATTTAACTTAACATAACTAAGATAACATGATGTGTATTTGTATGTGATGTACTTCCCAATCAATAATGTGTGAATTGCCATGAACACAATCGCCTAAGATGCACCAGAAACAAGGCTTGGTTAATAACTCAAACTTGCAGCGAACCTAGACAGCCGTTTGACTACATAGACTCAAGCGGTTGTTAACGGTTACGGTCGACTTGTGTAAAAGAGCCGGATGTCACATCACTACTGTCTAGCTCCACCTATGTCATTACGTCGACCACGTAACTCTACAAAGAGTAGTGGAAGTAACAAGATGGCAGAGCTGCAGCTCTGTCATGGGTGCTTTTGTTTGTAATGGAACGTTCTATTGAGTTTTGCCTCTTGTTACTTCTATACTCTTTGGCAAGAGCAGAAACTCGGTTCGGTCAAAAACAATTCTAAAATTCGCCAGTACCTGAACTCCGTCAAAAAGCCCAAAGTTCGGCCGAATCCGAACCCAAACTCTGGGTTCGGTGCATCCCTACATTTTTTTAATTATTTGATTTTAAATTACTATTCAAGCAACTGTATTAAGTAAATAATTGTAAGGTGAACAGCAACTTCATGACAACAAAGGAGAATACAAATATATATATATATATATATATATATACATATATACATATATATAACAAAAAAGAAAATATATAAAATATACCTAATGTCCCTGAACCAGGTAAGTGAACTGCAGAAGTCATTTCGGTGCAGTTAGTTTGCAGTCAGTGTGCAGATAGGGCCATGGTGAGAGAAAAAAGGCAGCCTGGAGGGGCTGTTGAATGATGTGCAATGGTTTAAGTTAATCTCACACACACACACACACACACACACACACACACACACACACACACACACACACACACACACACACACACACACATTGACAGGCTCAACCTGAACTGACAGGCTCAACCTGTTTCCCAGTTGTGTGCTATTGCCTGCTACCAAAGGCAGGCGTTAATTCCCTCCAATCACAACTACAAAGCCCAATCTCTCCACTCAGAGAGAGATCCAGCAGGATAAAAAAAGATTGCCTCAAACCATTCTCTTTCCACGCTCACCACTCTCCACAATAGCACACACATGGCCATGTGTAAAGCCTCTGCTCACCAAAAAATGAGAAATAGGAACCCACCCACACTTGCAAATAAACACACATGGCTGTATCTTGTTTGTCACTTTTCATATCCTTCCTTATTTACTCTCCCTGTAATACAACGGAGTGAAAATTGTATAATGGAAAACAAGGCCACGCTTCATTTGTTATTTCTCTCCCTTTTGCTTTAAAGTTATTGAAAACTTGTTCTTGTCACCATTGTTTACCACTTGGCTTAAGGGAAAATTGCATCAACGCTTCTCTCTCGTCCAAATCCATTTTCCATTTTGGTTTTCTCTGGGAGTAATAGAGCAAGAAGTCAGGTCGCTCCTGTGCAGGGCATTTAACAGAAGCCAGAAATAGCTGTATGAACAATATGCATTACCTCTTTCTTAAAGTGCACTGATGACAATCTATTGAACAACCCTTTAGATGTCTCACTAAATGGGTGAAATTTTAGGAATGACAGCTATATTTGACTTATCATCCTTCAAGTGCTTCCTTTGCTTAAAAGAGAGAAATGGAGACATGGGTGCCACAGATGAATGTAAAGAAATGATGCTATTAAAAGCAGAACCAGTGAAAGCATCAAAATAATGAGCTGGACAAATTTGTTTTTTTTCCTCAATTCTTTCCTGGAAGCTCTGCCTTCAACACTTGAGCTCCAGCGCTGTGTCCATCCAGCCTGCAGCGCCCGGGCTAATGCCTGTATACGGACGGATGATCCAACCTGAATCCAAATCGCTCTCCAAATCTCTGCAGCCATGGCTCGTAATGTGATAATAAAAGATGTGTTTTGAGAATGTAGTGGCTGCTACTAGAGCATAACTATGGGATAATGTTGGAGGAAAACGTTTGAGCTTCAGGAACAGAGCCCCATGTAAGCAAGACATTTTGACTCCAGCATTTCGGAGGTTTCATTTTGGCCATATAGAGACATGGAGGATAAGTCAGATTTGGTAAACGAGGCCATTTCACTTTGGGATATGGCATTCCTTCCGTATTGAGGAACTGTGGGTAGATATGAGATACTATTAGAACGTTTATGTGAAGTCAAAATCTACCAGTACAAACTGGAACCAGTTTAACTCACACAGACTACTTTACATTAAATGTGACCTGTATGTAAAGTGTATTCTGATGTGGTTGAAGCTGTACTAATGTATATTTTGTATTTAATAGTGGGTCCACAAAGAAGTATTACTCTGCATTTCCCCTCAGGTCTACCGAGTGTTTAGCATTTGGTTTTACTGCTGGAAAATGTACTGTTTTGATTAAGTCTCACTGGTATCATTAGCATCATTTAAAGCTGCAACTGGCAGCTGTTTTTTAGCAAAGAACAGGCTCTCATAAACGCGGTATGTAACCTGCTCAGTCCCAAACAGCGGACAGACAAAGTTAGCAACTAGCTGGTGAACATAGTGGAGCATTTAGCAGCTAAAGAGCCAGATACAGATATTTTTTGCAGAGGCACTGTTATTGAGTTCGGCACTTAGCGCCACCCAAGAAAATGTGATTGGTTTACAGAAATGCCAATAAACCAGAGCACGTTTTTCCTCCATCCCGGAATGCTGTGTGGATCAGACCATCCTCCACAGTGCTGGGGAGGTAGGTCTGGCAATGTGAGACTATCCGACACCTAACATCCCATGTTTTTAGTCCCTGTAGAAGATGGCAGCTTCCTTGTGTCGCAATTAACGCTCAGAAAAAGACGACTGACGGTGTTTTATACAGAAGCAACAGTGACTACATTTAGCAGAAACGCTACGAATCCGTCAAACCATGCCAGCATGTTTGTGTGTGAAAACATGTCCGGATATTATGCTAAATGCACTGAGAGAAGGTTTGGTTCTCGAATATGCATTTACAACTGCCTTTTTTTAAGCGTAATCCCTATCCAAATGCTCCGGACGTATTAAACAACCAGGTGAGAACAGACCATAGATCAGATGAGAGACGCAGGTGGAAAGGGGTGACGCAATAGATGGGAATCGAATATAGGTAGTTTCTTTAGAGAGCACAATTTGTCATTCCACGCAGCAGCCTGTGAACGCTCTCACCAAATAAATATTCATGACAAGTGGAAAGGGTCGCTCACTCTCGTCTTTCCACCATTGAAAAAAAAAATCCTGGGTAAATCTCCACGTGAGAAATGACTCTGTCAGGACCCATTTCAGAGCCACAACTCAGCGACCCTGTCCACCCACCGTCCACACATCAGCGCTGCCACAGAGGCTCCATCTTCCGTAATTCCTCTATCTCTTCCCTTTCTCCCAACCTGCTTTCACTTTCCTTCCACTCTCCACCTGCCTCAGCTTTTTTGACCGTTCTACCATCATTACCTCCACCCTCCAGTCTCTTAGTCTCTTTCTCTTTTCTTCACTCTTCACCTGTCCATTCCACTCTGCATCTTTAACCACAATGAGACAGATGAAGCAGAGGTGTTGCTCAGAATGGTAATTTTGCGTGGCGAAGTCAGAGCATGCTTCATGCTATGCAATGTATCTATTAAATAAAAGGCGCTTGATCTGTTGCACAAGAGAGTGAGAGAAGGATGTTTCCGTTTGAGCACTGAGACGCAAGAACGTGGAGGCAGATAGAGAGAAAAACAAGGACAGATAATGATAGCAAGACAGAAAATGAGACCGAAAGTTAATGTGAGATAAATGAAAACAGACAGAGACTGAGATGCCTGGAGGACTTTTGACCTTTCCCAGGCAGAGTTGTGGTATCAGAGATTAAATCCAACCTCAGAACTGAGAGCCATGTTAAAATAATCTGAGCTGAATCTGTCTGTCATCCATGTTAGAAAAAGGACCTAGGCACATTTTAGACTTTGCAGTATAACTCCAGAACACACGGACAGGTCAAACAAAATGGAAACAAAGAAATAAACATGCTATTTTTAAAGATCCAATTACATGGTGCTCTTTGGATGCTTTTATATAGACCTTAGTGTTCCCCTAATACTGTATCTGAAGTCTCTTTTATATAGACCTTAGTGTTCCCCTAATACTGTATCTGAAGTCTCTTTTATATAGGCCTTAGTGTTCCCCTAATACTGTATCTGAAGTCTCTTTTATATAGGCCTTAGTGGTCCCCTAATACTGGATCTGAAGTCTCTTTCCAGAAATTCAGCCTTGGTGCAGAATTACAGCCACTAGAGCCAGTCCCACAATGAGCTTTCTTCAGGACGTGCCATTTCTCCGTCTGTAGCTATTGAGGAGGAGAGAGGGGGGGCAAGGTGGAGGGTGGGGGTGTGGCCTTGACCAACTGCCACTTTGCTTGTTTGAAAGCCATGATGTCTCTCTCTCTCATGGGTTGGCCAGATTCTCTGGGCGGGCAAAGCAGAGAAAGGGGAGGTAACCTTGCTTGTTATGTCCTCATAATAAGCAAATAAAAAGCTAGTAACTAAATATTCTTATAAACAGTGGATGTTCTTTACAGAAAAAAAAGATCTTTGTAGCAAGTTACTATTATTCTACCAAATTCCTCCTTCTGTGTGTTGCAGCATTAGGCTTCTGGAATCTGCCAAACCTTCATAACAACTTTAAAGATTTAAAACATGTAATGAATCCAACAAATGACACATGGATCACGTGTGCAGACCAAGAGCATGTTGTCCGAGTGTGTAAAAAAGTGTGCATCTGTGTCCTGAACCTGTGTAGCTGAAAACAGGGGTCGCTCCAGCTGTCAGTTCTCTGAGTGGAGCTGGAGAACAGCGGTGACAGAGACACTCATTAGCACATCCTACAGAAGCGATGTGTGTGTGCGTGCGTGCGTGCGTGCGTGCGTGCGTGCGTGCGTGCGTGCGTGCGTGCGTGCGTGCGTGCATTTAAGAAAGCCTGGATGTGTGAATGCATGTGTAAAAATATATGTGTGTCATAGAGTGGGTAGTGTAGGGTGACAACAAATGGGAATAGTTCTGTGTAAGTCTGAGTGTCTTTTCTTTGCCTGTCTGGTGGAAAAGAAATGACATACGTCATGTACAAGCCAAATGTATGTGATACACTATCCTGTGAAACCCATTAGGGCTCTGTGGGGACAATTAAATGGTGGTGGGATCCAGATGAACACACACACACACACAGTGTGTGGTATTTCAAAGTGTTCAACAAGAGAATAGTCACCTGTCACAAAATGTAAGTCTTAATCTTTAATTTAAAGTCAAGGTCTTTGGGGGATAAGTCCAGATCAAGTAAAACACCATTGACAGAGTCATGGTTCAGATGACAGTATGGCCATTTCTAGAAAATTCCCTGCAGATAAAATACTGTATATCATATTTAGTAATTATGGGTGGTATATAGAAATCAAATGATGGGTTTAAAGAATATGGAACACGTCCAGGGCCTAACAAAAGGCAAAGAAGGTCTAAAGTAGTGGACCTTATTGGCAGTAGCTGAAGAAACATATTATACTTTGCAGTGTTAGCAGTGTCATCAGACCTGTGACTACTTAAATGCAGTAAGTTGGCCAATAAACAGAGGCACAGTCATATTTGTGACCCATAATGCTTGGTTATACCACCTGTGAGAAGCAAAAGTAGCTCCAGGAGTTTTTTGAATGCAGAGGCTTACTTATCTGGAGGAGTGGGGAAGCCTGTATACTTTGAGATTAAAATATACAGAATATCAGAATCTGTAATTCAACACTTTTCACACAAGACAAAAGCTCCCTAAAAACTGGACAAAAGAATGACTTGCCCACAGTAACTGCTTATATCATGTTCATGTGTTTTAGACACATGAACAGTGTACTCAATATGCAGTCTTGTTCAGAATAGCGCATAAATTGTCAAATGACACAATCCTGGCTCATCTTGGTATCAGCTCTTTTTGTATCAGACCACACATTCCAGCTTGCTTTCATCTCCAATCCTCAAAGCCTGCTCAGCATTGTTGTCGTCTGTTCCTTTACAGTATTTGTGATTTCTTCTGACAATATGGCACTTGTGTAGCCTTGAGTTAGCCCGACAACTAAAATCTAACATCAAAACAGTGTGCGGATCAGGGATGTGGAGCTTATAAAGAACATAACATGCACCTTGTGCTTTTTGTTATGTGCCATTTTCTTTTATTACACAAACAGATTGTACTATTTAAAGGTATACTTTGTAATGTCATAAAAACATGTACATTAAATGCAAGAGCAGTATCTGAAAGTAGTTAGCAGCTAACATATCTGGCATGACAGCAAGATCGAGATTGAGGCAATTTATCTGACATGAGGCAATTTATCTGACATGAAGTCAGATAAATTGCCTCAAGTGACATCACTTCAGTGTCAGTTAGGGTTGAAGACTACAAGTTTAAAAAAAAAAAATCTACGAGTGGTGGAGTTACAAATAACCCCTCATTTCCACCAGGCACGTCTGCGCTGCATTCCGGGTGCATCGCATGCCCCACGACCAATCACAGCCATTTATGTCAATGCTTGATAATCCACCAGCCGCGTCACTGCGCATAGAGATATGCGCCAGGTCAGCCGGGCAGGAAGTGAATCAGCCCGTAGAGACAATAAAATCTGCGAGTCAGGCAGCGAGACTCACCATTTCTGAGATGCTCCCGGCGTGGTATGGCGCGTGGCGGAGAACAGAATAAAACCGCGGCGCAGCCGGAACGCAGCACGCACCCAGTGGAGAATCGGAGTAAGTCAGCTTACCAGACCTCTGTAGCCCGCTTCTTATCTCTGCATGAAGCTATCAGCTCGAGGCTACATTAGCGGCTACTAGTGCTGGGCGCTATACCGGTTCATACCGAAAACCGGTATATTTTCGTCACGATGTTAATTTTTAATATACCGCCATACCGGTGTGTTTAATAACACAACGTCCGGAACGAACGTTCGCGCTGCACCGCGCGACACTGTTTTAGATGGACCATTTAAAATGCTGCACTTCTAAGCAGCGACGGTAAACAGCAGTGCACCAGAGGGACGTCACACGGAAGATGGATGCTGCAGAAGTAGTAGAAACGAACTTGTGCCAAAAAAAGGAGCCGCCGGGTCTGTTGTTTGGAGGTTTTTTGGTTTCCAAAAATCCGACGTTGACCAAACAACCGTTTTATGCAAGTGCTGTCGGGCTAAAATAGTTGCGAAAGGCGGCAACACGAGCAATTTGCTCCACCACCTCAGCTGCAAACACGTCCTGGAATATCAAGAATGTATGAAATTAAAGTCAGCAGGCTCAGTGCCCTCCACATCAGCAGGTAACACGGGGAAAGCAAAAGAAAAGTCGAGCCAAATGTCACTTAAAGACGCGTTTGCTAGAGGGACTTGCTATGACAGAAAAAGCAAACGGTGGATCGAGATTACAAACTCCATCACCAACCACCTAGCTAAAGACATGGTCCCGCTTAATACAGTGGTGAGTAATGAGTCAATTAAGTCAATTTACTGCAGTAATTCCTCTCTCAACGAGTAGAAAATGCATTGAACATCTGAATATGCATGAAAAAAAAACCCGTCAAAAACCAGAAAACCGGCATAATTTTGAAAAAAAACGTGATATGAATTTTTGGTCATACCACCCAGCACTAGCGGCTACTAGCATAAGACACAAATCTCTGACTTCTCTGTCTATCTGTTGGCAGTTGAGAAGAAGAACGTTTAACAAAAACCATCTGGTTCTCTTGCATTGATTTTGTCCATTGTGAGTTCGACACTGTTATACTGTAGGAGTCCAATGCTAAATCAGAGCTACAGTTCACGTCTGAAGTTAATTTATTTGCAACTAAAGTGTGCCTTGAGTGTGAGTCAGCAGCTCAAGTATCCAGTGGGCCGGGTTGATTTGCACCCCATCCAGCAACTAATACTCTAAACGTATTTTTGTACACAAATAAATAAAAAAATAAAAAACATAGTTACACCATAGTTGTTCTTTCCCTGCCTGATTTTAAATAAACACTAACATCTGGGTGATGCCATAAATTCAAAATTCTTATTCTCATAACACGCAAAAGCTGGATTAAAACGAAAGTTACGAATGTAACTAAGGTTCTATGAATCCTGGATGACCGCCAGAGGCAGTGCTTACACTGAATATATTCCCTATCACGCTTGCGCAGGTCGAGTATATATATCAACAAAGTCACCTGTGATACCTTGGCTAGGGTCTCCCCGACCCTAGCCAAGGTATTAAGTTCCGGTGTCACCCAGAGCTCATTCCTTCAGAATCTTCTCGCGGGTCCGCAAGATTCCGAGTGACTAAGAACTCTGGCGGTCATCCAGGATTCATAGAACCGTAGTTACATTCGTAACTTTTGTTCTATTTCATCCTTACTGACCGCCAGAGGCAGTGCTTACACTGGATGACTCATACCAACAGAGTTACGAGGAAGCCTGAGTACCCACCTCACAGGGATGCAGCAGAAGACCTTGGCCGCAGGACCACACCCAAAGGATTGGGGGTGGCAACAATCACTCTGTAAATCGTGCAGATGTGCTCAGCGACGCCCATGAGGCCGCGGCACATATTTCCTTCCAGGGCACACCTCTCCAGTCGCCCACGACGTGGAGACACTCCTGGTAGAGTGGTATTTCACACTGGTAGGGACTGATCACCCGCTCCGTATGCAGTGGCAATGGCCTCCACAATCCAGTGGGACAGGCGCTGCTTCGAGAGAGCACAGCCCGCCGTACGACCACCATAACAGATGAAAAGTTGTTCAGACTGACACATTCAGTGTCCACTCAAACCTTAAGGGCCCGCAGTGGGCACAACAGATTTGATTCGGCCCCTCCATCTCTAGACAGGGGGTAAAAAACGCGTCAGGTGGATAGGCTGATTGAGGTGTGAGCGTGCCAGCACATTCGGGAGGAACGCTGTAATAGGTCACAAAGTGACACCAGAGCCATCCAAGTACCACCTCAACAGGAATCACTGATGAACGGGGCATGTAGCCCGCCAACACGTTCCACGGAAGTGATGGCAAGGAGAAATGCAGCCTAGGCTGCCAACCACCTCAGCTCTACCTGTGCCAAGGTTCAAAGGGAGGCAAGTAAAGGGCATCCAGCACGCTTTGGGCGCTCAAGGGACGCAACCCCCAGAGCCCCATATAAGAAGCGGGATATGACCTGTGGCTCCCCACAGTTATTGTCAATCGCAACATGCTGCAACAAAATGGCAGCTCCATAGACCCTTAGGTTAGAACCTCTTAGAAGACCATCCACCACCCAGGAGGGTCTGCAGGAACACAAGGATGTCAGGAACAAAGCAATGCACTGGGTACAAGTACGAGCCGTACACCACCCAGAACAAAGTTACCACCCATTCCCGTACTACAGACGAGTAGACCGGGATCTGGCAGTCAGGATAGTATCTCTGATAGGCTCTACGCAACCTGTCAACAGCAGGTCAGGCCCTTCAGCGGCCAACCACAGCCAAAGGCGACAGGGGTCCATATTTAGATGAAGCCGCCACTCCTCCGGTGAGGCTCCCGATGAGAGAGGAAGACTGCGACCAGGTTCCACTCTCCAGGCAAAAAACATTGCCCGCATGCCGGTCAGGCGAGGCGCAGCTAATGTCAGAAGAGCCAGGGACACCCGCAGTAACTGCGGGGATCTAGTGTCCCCCTGGTGGTTTATGTGAAAGACCATTGAGGCGTAGTTTGACCTGACGATCATGTGCCTTCCCCTCAGGTATGGCAGGAAATACCGCAGAGCCAGGTGCCCAGCCCATAGCTCCATCACAACAATGTGCTTAAGGGCCCCGTGACCATACCACAGGCCCTAAGCCGTCCTGTTTAGGACACCTTGAGTCGTCCGTGCCTGTGCCACCATCTCCAGAGGAAACTGTTCAACCATCTCCAGAGGGCGCAGTGAGAGTAAGCCCAAGGGAATAACAGCCGAGGCAGCTGTCAGAGGCAAAGAAAATGGCCGTAGGGTAGCATCCTGCCCTCGCGGAAAAGAGGAAGGAGGCAGAGGATGTTGTCTATGCACCGTAATGACGGACAGGCCTTCATAGTGACGCTGTTCAGAGCCACACCAATGAAGGTTGTGCTCTGAGAAGGAGTCAGAGAACTCTTCTCTAAGTTCACCGTGAGACCCAGTTGGGCCACATGTGACAAGGCAAGACGTTTCATGGCCGCCTGGAGCCTGGGCGGTGCACAAAGCAACCAGTCATCTAAATACAGCAGGATCCCCATGCCCTGCGACTGCAGGGCTGAGAGGGCTGCCGTCATGCACCTGGTGAACACTCGAGGTGAGAGGGACAGACCGAATGGGAGGACCGTGAACTGATAATGATTGCCTTGGAAGGCAAAACGAAGAAACTGCCTGTGGTGAGGCACAATAGGAACATGAAAACAAGCATCTGTCAAATCTATGGACGTGAACCAGTCCTCTTTGGCAACAGCACGAAGAACATCTGCTGTGCTCCACATGTGGAACGGCAAGACCTACAAATATGTGGTGAGTCGCCGTAGATCCAGAACCGGGCGAAGCCCGTCGCAATTTTTCTGGACCAGAAAATAAATTTAGTCGAACCCCCCGGGCTGAGACAGGGGGTCCGCCGGTTCTATTGCACCCTTGGACAGGAGAGGGAACATTTCCCGTTCCAGGGCTAGACTTTTTTGCCGGATCCCTGATGATGGTCATCTTGACCTAGCTGGAGGATGGGGGCCGGCGACAGAACTTAAGCTTGTACCCCTGGGCTAAGGTGGAAACCACCTACGGATGGTTACTTTATCGGGTAAGAGCAGTAATGTCACTATAGCACAAGCGAAAGCACCCCGTCACCGTTAAACAATTGCACAGGAGAGGGGAGCGAACACGCTGCCATCACTGACACAATAGACTTGTAGGTGAATGCATTACACTGGCAATTAATACAGCTACCGTAACATTAGCACTCAGCGAACACACTCACAGCAAAAACGGATTAGCGCAATATCAAGTAAGGAAATAAGCGGCATGTAGCATAGCCAGAGCGCCCAGCCAGGGTGAAATAAACAATCGTATAAAAGGAGAAGGAAGCGAGGACACTCCCTTCACCGACACAATATGATAAACTGGTGGTTGTAATATATTGGTGTGGCTCTAGGAGCGCCATCTAGAAACGTGGCATGTACGTAATGGTAGCTTACTCAGCCACCATACGGTCGCTCTGGGTGTTGTTAATAGTAAGAGTGGCAAAACCAGAATAAAGCAACAGCATGTAGAAACGCACGTCTTAGTTACCGGGTCACGGTACATGACAGCGGTTATAATTACAGTAAATAATAACACCGAGCGGACACGCTCACGTTAGTAATTGACGTTACACTAAAATCAGATAAGACCATTAATGTCACTCAGCACATGCAGCGAAAGCGCTCAGCCACAGTGACACAAACATTTGTACACAGTAGTGGGCAGCGAGCACACTGCCCTCACTGACACAATACTACGTGTAGGTGAATATGTTACACTGGTAAATAATACAGCTACATTAACACCGAGCGAACACGCTCCCGTTAATAAAGGAGTTTACACGTTATCAGTTTACGTCTGGCGGTCAGTAAGGCTGAAATAGAACTCCTAACCTGCATCGTTTACTTTTTTCATCTCAATATCATCATTGTAATGACTGCTCTCCCACACAGTCATTATCAATTCTTGGCTACAGCAAGTCAAGCTACTTCCCAACTTGAGCATAGAACAGCAGAAGCAGCTTCCACCCACCTACTGCAAAAACAGAGTTAAGTGCTAGAGCCTTTTCACATTCACACTAGGAGAGAGAATACATTCTCTGTGCTGATGGTGAGAGTTATCAAGAAGCATCTGTGGTAAAGTCAAATACTTGACATTGGCTTTAAAGTGGTTTGGTTTGTGAATGTTTAGAATTAAAGTCTGTAGTCCTATTATTAACGGTTCCCAAAGCTGACACCTTTGTCTCAGCAAGCTACGATATTCAATCTCAAGAGCAATGTTATGTTTGTATTCTATCATAGTTTCTGGTAAGCAGTGTGTTCAGGTGAGAAAGAGAATAAAAGCCCTCAGATGTGTTTGAGTGAAACAACCTGAAGCACACTCTTACACACACACACACACACACACACACACACACAAACAAACAAACAAACAAACACACACACACACTAAATAATAAGCTCCACTCAAATGACTTTGTGCTGTTGCAGTTGCCATATTCTATCACTAACTGCTGTAGCTGAACACTGACACAACACTGTTGCTGAATTACAAGCTGAACTGTAATCTGATTTAAGATACACTGTTCGACACTGATATTGCTACTGCTAACGGCTTTGGATGGCCAATGGCCACTGCTGCATTGCAAGCACCGATACTCTTGCCTTTGTCTTTGCATTATGATGCTACTCCACTACAAGCTGGGTACACTACAGTGTGTTAGTCATTTGAGCTGAGGAAACTGGTTCCCTCTTCCTTCTGTTCCTTCCTCCACCTGCATGGAGAACTCTTTCTGTTCTTGTCCTGACCTAACTTTATTACAGTCTTTGTTCCTATCACGGCAGGCTCAGAGATCCTCCTGGTAACATATACGTCTTAAAAGAAATAGTTGGACACATTGGGATTATTTGACAAGATTGGTACTGCTCTCAATCAAGACTGCATGGTAAATATGTAGCTACAGCCAAGAGATGGTTAGCCTAGCTAAGAAAGGACTAAGAAACAAGGGGAAACAGCTAGCCTGGCTCTGTCCAGAGGTAACAAAATCCATCTACTGCACCAGCACCCCTAAATCTCCATTATCAACACGTTATATCTTGTTTGTCCAATCTGTATAAAACTATGAAAACAACAAGGTGTGGATTTACTGGGTTATGTGCTGGACTACATTTTGGCCAGGAGCTTGACTTATTTGTCCTTTACATTTGTTTTTTTGTATGATTTGTCATGTTAATTATTGAGCTTTTAAAGTGCTGGTATTGGATAATTTTGATTTGGACAGATCCAAGCTGTTCCCCCCTGTTTCCAGTTGTTATGCTAAGCTAACCATCACATGTTTGTAGCTTTGTATGTAATACACAGACGTGACAGTGGTATCCACCTTCTTATCTAACCCTTAGCAAGAACACAAATAAGCGTATTTCACAAAATCACATCACATCAGTGTTATGCAATCATCTACAGTATCTATGTCTATCCATACATTCTTCCCATTATGTGGTGACTTTTGTCAAAGCAGGAAAGTTGCTGTAAACTGGAGCTATCACAACCAATTCAGTAGTAATGTTCAGTATAATAAGTATATCACCATGAGAATGTTTCTGTGTGTGTATGTTTTAGAAAACAAGTAGGCTGTGTGTGAGCATAGTGATATACTGCAGGTGTCTGAGTCTGCCTGCACTGTATATGAGCCACACTAGGCCATGCCGAGTATGATAAATCACAGGATACAGCCACGTTAATGTAAGCCTGTGGCCTCTGTTGGTAGGAACACTGAAGCTGTATTGAATGTGCATGTTCTTGTCCTGAATACCCAAAATATGAGATGCTGTGAAGCTCTGGAGATAAAGACACAGAAGGCAAGGCACAACTTCACCTGGAAATCTGAAGTATTAACAAATATTGAAACTATTTGAAATAACTCATGCTCATTACTTACTACAGGCATATATTGTTGTCTCTGTATGTATCCTCTTACAAAACAGGTCCATTTTAATACACAATGAATAAGAAATTCTAAAATCTGATTTTAAAAACACAATTTGCACACTGACAAATTGTTTAATGTGCTTTCAGGGTTTAGACTTTTAAACCTACAAGTTTTGGCTCTGATTAGGGATGTTAATGATTAACCGGTAACCGACAGTCAGATAAAAAGTTTTTAAAAAATGTATATGGTGGCAACGGGCTCAGACATACATATACATATAGTCTTTTATTGGTTGTGCAAGCGTTTGGGAAAGTGGATGCATGTGTCCACGACAATGCACGCAACATCCTGGCTTTGCGAATGTCAGAGCCTCCCGAAATGTCCCGGACAGGTGAACTGGGACTTTGTTGCCTGCTTGTCGGTTAATGGTTTTTGATCAGTTAAAGAGGGTCGTCTGTCGGTCAGGAAAAAAACATCTAAATTAGCATCTCTACCTCTGATTAAATAATGGACATTTAGTATCAGCAGTGGCCAGTCCACTCATTTGTGTTTAATTGAATCCCCACTGAGAGAGAAAAAACTGGTGGTCAAATACTCATGGTGCCATGTGTACACATTTACTCTAGCTATGGCTGAAAAGGACACTCCTTTCTCCTCTGGCTCCATTAGAAATAATTATCTCCCATCGATCTTTTAAACCCTCTGTGGAGCACTTACATGAGCTTGTACTGTCTCAGCCTTCAACTGTCTGTCAACAGTCAATGTGTGTGTGTGAGGATGTGTGTGACCTGCACATCCCAGGTATGTGCAGTACACTGTCTGACTTGTGACCGGCTGCTACAGTTCCTGCAATTCTGTAGGTGGCTTGTCGCAGCACAGCAGCAGAGTGTGTCCCCTAGTGGGACTCCAGGAAAGGCAGAAAAGCCCTCTTTGAGCAGGTCAACCACACAGAGCCCTGTAATGGTGAATGCACTGATAACCGGCCACCCTGTGTGCTTCCACTGGTGCGTAAAAACCCAAGCCGTCAGTATGGGGGCCACCACAGCGGAAAATTGTGTCCACAAAAGCGTGCAAGGTGGGGAAAGGATGTGACAGTGAAGACATGCAATCCTAATGAAAATCAAATCCAGTCAGCTCGCTCCTCGGAGAATCTCTGTGGCAGGAAGCCTATAGCACAGCTGCAACACCCCTATAGCTGATAAGAGTGGTGGAGTTCAGATAATGAGAGGGGCGGAAGCCAACTCTATAATATGGGTGCAAATCCCTGTTGTCAGGTGAAAACATTGTATCGTCGTTGTAATTGGAAAAACAGCCTCGCTTGTAATGACAACCATTCACTTCTTTTCAGTTGTTTGAATTTGTCACAGCATGCACGTGAGTTGGCGGATGCGACGTCTCTATGGAAATCACTGCACTCACCTTGCCAGGCCTTAGCCAAAGCCACAGACTCATCTTTCCCTTCATTACTGCTGCCTCAGCTTTCCCATGAGTTTAACAGCACAACCAACTTCACCAAAAGCCCTTAAGTGTACTTGCAAATGGCTATCCAAGCACTTATCAAAATGGATTGCAAGCTTCGTGCCCTAAACTCTATGTCTTAATTACTTCAGGTCTGCGGGACAAATTCCTGCATAGATCACCCAGTGCAGGAACTCAATGAGGCGTTCCCAGTCTTTTTGGGAAAGTCCCTTGAGATCAAATTGCACACAAATAGTAGGCACAAATGAGTATGGATACAAATTAACATTAGAAGCTAATGGGCAGCTTATGCACCCCATGGTAGTTACGGTGATAGGCCGGGCACTCGTAAGTACGATGCGGTCACTGTGAATTGGATTATTGAAAGAAAACACAAGAGATTTCTGTCAGATCTCAAAACCCGTCACATCTTTCTTTCAAGCCACATCGATGTTCCCAAAAAAATAGCCTATAGTCTCTTAATGACTAACACTCTACTCAAGCAGGCCTTCTGTCTTTGGCATCTGAGCAATGGGAAAAAAATAGCTTCATAAATGACAATCCTTTCATTTTGTACAAAGAAAGCTCTTTGCTGATGTACATATGAAACCGGAATGCAATGAAAGCCCTGTAACGTTCCCTGGCCTAAATATTGCATTAAAGTAAGACAACGAGGATCATCAAGACACCGCTCAAAGAGAGTTCAAACAGCATCACATTAGAGTAAAACCAGTACATCTCGAACTGCCATGGGCGACGGCATTACCGATCCAATGGCATCCCCATTGGTTTGGCTTTTTTCCCCCGCTTAATTCTTTTTTTCCCCTAACATTTAATTCCTTTGTAAGCTCAAAGCCTTGGACCTGCCCGCATTAATATGGGATAAAACTAGAGGACAATATTAATTGTGTCAAAAGGAATTCAACTGAAGTGGCAGCCCTCTCTGTCAGTGGCAGGCAAAAGTTGGCTCGCACTCATTCCCCCACATGCTGACATCAAAAGCAATAAGTGGGAAGAGCTATTCTAATTCTATTCGACCTGCCTGCGTAGGCAACAACATAGTGCTTTGTGTGCTTGCTTCAAATGAGTCCTCTAATTCCTGTCTGTTTCTTGACAGTCAAGATCAGCAGATTAAATGGCTACTCTACCTCTACAAAGCACCTTTGCTAAAAAAATAAATAAAAAAAAAATACTCTTACCAGGGTCCACGCTGGCATACATGCACAAGCAAACACGCTCATACAAACACGCGTACATACCTACACGTACACACGCACACATAGCTTAAACACTAAGTGGATCTGAGTGGCAATTACCCTTGACAACCCTTCAAATAATGTCTGGCATTTTGTCGCCATCTAGGCAGCAGGGGCGGTACTGCCCATATAAGGGCAGACAAAAAGATTGATTTTCTTTCTCACAGGTAAAATATGTCTTCCGTCTGATGACTGCTGCAACACTGAAGCTGGGGTAATGTAAGATGAGAACTAACAGATGGGGGAGATAACGGGCAGAAATTTGATTAAACTATTACTGGAAAGAGGAGAAAAGGACTAGAGACACATTCAGGAGAGGACCAGGTGAACTGCAGAAAGTGAAGTGAGCTGATGAAAAGGAAAATGGGTAGAAGTGAGTATGCAGGAGTGATTTCTTGTAAAAGTCAAGAAGACCTTCTCAGCTATCAGTTCCGTTTAACAGCAGAGAGGGATTTGATTACTTCAAAGACACTCGCTATACACGGAGTGAAGTGAAAAACCCCAGAGTCACGTTGGGAGAGAATGAAAAAGTAGGGCTGATGCTTTCAAACTGCCACGTGATATGCTCAAAGATTAGAATGGCACATCATAGAATTGCTTTCCTCTGGAGCTTTACAACCAATGTTAAAGTCAAGGTGATGATACATTTTGTATGATTATCCAGGTTTAAGACCATATGTAGCAGTCTTAAGCTTCAGTTATACTAGCGCTTCCAAAAGTGCGTGCGGAAATCGTGACATCACGGGACTGCCGTGAGTATTTATACTCGCGCGTGGTGGACACTAGTTGCAGTCTTCTCCTGAACAGCGGTGGAGCAAAGGCTACCGATGTTTTTCTTTCTAAGGACTAGAAGAAGAAGAAAAAGATAAACGGCAGAACAGGCAGCAACAGTGCCGTCAATGCTTCGATTTGATTCAATGACCTACTTGGTGGGATCAAGCCTTTCATTCAGAAAAAAAGAACTCATCTTAACCCAGTAAGTTTACAGGAGAGACTTGCAGTCACTCGGCAAGTCCTGGCATCCGGATTCCCAGGAGCTCGTTCAGGCTTTCTGTTTCCGGATTGTCGGGCGCTGCTGAAAAAAATTTAGACTGGTGCGCGCCCTCAGCTCGCACGCTGAAAATCGAACGCGCCGGCCGGAAATTACGTCATTTTGATGTCACGAATGCGCGCGCCACCTCCAACGCGTCAGGCATAAATGAGCCATTAGCTACCCTGATATCTGCGACAAAGGTGAAGCCTTGTTTATCTTCTCCAACAGCACAGTATTTGATGGGTTTCTCTTGAGATCAGTTCTGCATCAACTGGCACGTTCAAAACAAGTCAACATAGAATAATAATGGGGAGGAATTTAACAATCACAGCGGATTAGGAAGTGAAAAATGAGAAGGAAGAAATACTGTGTGTGTGTGTGTGTGTGTGTGTGTGTGTGTGTGTGTGTGTGTGTGTGTGTGTGTGTGTGTGTGTGTGTGTGTGTGTGTGTGTGTGTGTGTGTGTGTGTGTGCATAAAGAATGCAGCCCAAATACATTCATGATTAATCAGCATGATGCACGTCTCTGCCATCAACTAATCTCCTATTCTGTTAGCAATCTTTGCTAACTAAATTAGCACATGACATATAAATACAAATATGCATACGCATACAGTGCACTGCAATGTAAATGCAACACCTGAATCAAAACCTATCACAAGACACTGGATATAATAAGCATCATAAAGCTTAGATTTATTTCAGGGCTTATATACTGAGTTGCATGAGACTGTACAGGCATTCCGATTTTTTTTCTTTCTTCAGTGTACAGTTTTACCACTATACTGCAATAACAATTTGTCTAACAGATCTGGCTGTCTTCTCAATAGTACAGTGTATTGTTTGACTACCTAAGCAGATTATATGCATGTATAATCTTATATTCCTGTATCAAAGATTTGCAGTGGTAAGTTAAGTCACCACTGCAAGGAAAAACTCCATAATAGCATGTCGGAGGTCGACTAATCCACAGGGGATTGTGCAAGGTAAGCATACACCAGGCTATGCATCACATACTTTTGGTAAAAAGAAGAAACACGACAATGTATGAAATTGTACATCACGTTATGGCTCCGTATTAGACGTTTTTGTAAAAATAGGCTAACGATTGTGTCATAACCACGCGACTTACTGTCGCATAGTAGAGGAATTACCGTATAGTACAGGAGAAGCTCGCAGGCAGTTTGGACTTACATTAGCTGTTTAAGTTTAATTGCTAATGTTAACTAGCATTTTAGTTAGCAATAATTGGCCTGTGCCTATGTTATCTCCTTACATATACCTACGCTCTCCGTCTCTGCAAGATTGGGAATGATTGAGATTTCTCTTGGCACAGCTACCAGAAGACTTACAACGTTCAGACACGTTGCTCACGTCACATCTACGTCATCAAGCTCAGTTTGCAGCTGCGCAGTAACGCTCAGCCTCACCAGAAAAGTGCTTCTAATAGACAACACTTGTCTCCGTCAAAAACAGCGGGATCATCAACAGGAGTCACTCGGTCCATTTCTTCTATGTCAATGGTTTCCCCCGACTCATTTCCTGGTTGTCCTTCTCCATAAACAACGTAAAATCAAGGAGAGGGTTAACTTTTCCTGCTACACGTTTTCCACGTGGTCAGAAAGAACAGAGGAGACACTTTGTTTCTCTCACTATGACTCTACAGTCGCTACTCGCTCCGAAGCTAATTGCCATGACGAGCCTACAGTAGCTACACGGCTCGCAAGCCACAAGTGTGTGTGGCTGGCCACGCCAAGACCCGCCCTTCAATCACTACTATTGGCCAGGCGTCCAAGGTAACGCAACCCCATTTGTTCAGGTCCTATCCCTGACCAATCCGCTATCCTAACCTTAACCACACAAGGTGAAATGCCTAACCCCAACCAATCGAGCTGCTTCGTAGGGCGGGACATGGCGTGGCCGTAGTGGGATTCGTAATTTTGCCGGCTGTGTCTGTTTTGTTTCCAAAAGAACGTTAATAGTGCGATAAAAAAAATTGGCAGCGTTAAAATGGGTTTCGTTAACGCCATTAATAACACATTAAACTGACAGCACTAGTAAAAATGTATACTCATGTAGACCTCATTGAACTCTAAAGTTGCCACCCTGGAAGAATAATTGCATTGAGGATCTCAGAGAGAGCAAGAAAAAACATCTAAATCTGTGTGTAAAGCCTAATTGGGGCTAGGTCATATTGAAAGCTAGCGGTGTTGTTTCCCCCTGAGAAACATATTACAGCACAGTGGATAATTGTTAGCATTTTGAATTTTCCTCCCCAATGCTCCATTTAGTTTGATAAGAGCAAGTAAATATGAGAGAAGAAAAAAACAAAAGGCCATTTCTTCTGCTCCGTTTTCTGGAATAAGAAGATGCAGATAAAAACACCAAGGCTTTGATTTATATCTATTAGAGGACACCTTTCACTTATCAATTTAGCTGCCTTGTGGCTATAGCACCCGTCCATCTGCAGAAACACAGCTAGGGAGCAACTCACCTTCCAATACACTCATGAAAAAATCAAGTGCAGCTGGCAGAAATCTCCATCACTCCCTTTTGACCCTGTGGCTACAATTAACAATGCAGTCAGTGATGAAAATCTAGCTATTCAGTGACCTATGCTAAGTGGCTCTTTTTTTCCACGACTCAAGAATGATCTGCAACACTTCTATTACCTTAACCGAATAGAAGTGCATCATAACAACAATGGAGCACTACTCACTGAAACGCTAACGCAACTTACAATATCATCACCTGCTACTATCATCAGTGAAAGTACTCGTGTGGAAGAAATGGGACCCGCAGTACCAGCCCCTTTCATATGAATACTCCCACTGTGCTGCTGGCGGCTTCACACACTCCGTGGCAATGGAGGAGTCATTGCAATCACACTGAAAAAAGAAACTTGTGCCTCCTGCCAAACATGGGCTTGTGCGTGTGTGTGTGTGTGTGTGTGTGTGTCAGAGGACATATCTGGATGTTTGTGAGTGTGGCGATGAGACAGACAAACAGAGTGGGTGAATAGCTCATGAATATCTGTAATGTGTTACAGAGAGTGTTTGTCAAAGCGGACGGTGGAGGAGGAGGCACAGGCGGACGAGAGACGGAGATAAAGTGAGAGACGAATGGTATGCACCGTGTCTCTCTTCCTCACAAACTTAAGATGTTGTATGTTGGGAGGGGATTGCTTTTTTCGGGGGATACACAGCTGCTTTTCTTTCAGCCGCTATCTCTACCTGGGGATCTACAGTATATGGCTCTTTGTCTGTCTGTCACCTATTTTATCTGCATGCTTGTTCATCTGCCTGTCTGACCACAAAATTGACAAGAGGAGGACAAAGTGAGATAAAAGCATGATCAACTGGAGGGACAGCATCAAATTGTACTACTATGTCCTTCACACATGGCTACTAAGGCCTTTTGTGTGTGTGTGTGTGTGTGTGTGTGTGTGTGTGTGTGTGTGTGTGTGTGTGTGTGTGTGTGTGTGTGTGTGTGTGTGTGTGTGTGTGTGTGTGTGTTCTCTGCTTTCTCTACCCACTAAAACTCATCAGGACTCACAAATAAGCCATTAATCCACTGTTTTTTTTGTTTTTTTTTAACTTGGCACATTTCACGATTACACCACGCAACGTCCATTGGCGTTTCGCATAATTAGGCCACTTATATCAAATACAGGCAGATTCTAATGGAGCGCTAAGGGGACATATTTACTTTAATTGCTACTCTCACTATCCCCAATCCCTCATCCTCCCCCGCTTCATCCTCCTCTCATCCACTCCCTTCCTCAGGAGAGCGTGGGTGGCAACATTAAGGGAGATACGATTGAAGAAGACCATGTTTCCCTCAAAGGTCACACCCCCCCACGGCAGAGTTAAGATAGCGTTTGACCTTATAGCCCATTACAGCGCAGAACTGCTCAACCACAGTCACAGGGGAACACCAGGATAAAAATGAAAACTCTGTTTCTCTCCCATTAGAAGAAAAGAAATCTGTGCAAGTGCACAGGTATGCACATGTTCGTAAACACACACATGTACATTTTTACTTTTCTCAGAATGTTAAGTTGATAAGGCGGCTTACCCTTACTGCACATATCATGACTACTATTATGATGTGCTCGGGCAGTGTGCAATTTTGTTGACTAGTGGCAGTCTCTGCATGCAACATGAGCATGTCCATGCAGAGTGATGCAACAGTCTGTGTCTGTGTACTTTATGTATGTGTGTATGTACGGTATGTATGCACTATGTTGTGTTGAATTCTTTAAAGAGCAGATATTGTTTATTTGTCCAAGACAAGTTTCCTTCAGGATAATAAAATCTATCTTATCGTATCCTGTGTTTATGTGTGTTTGTCCATTCTGGTTAAAACGTGCGTGCGTGCGTGCGTGCGTGCGTGCGTGCGTGCGTGCGTGCTTGCTTGCGTGCGTTCACTTACAGGAAGCTTTTAGAGTTAGATGTTTTCTATCAATAACAGCTGACTGCAAAAAAAACCTCCAAAGAGTACTGTAGCACCAACGATTGTGGTTGGCTTTGCTTTCACACGGGAAACAGCATGGATAAGTAGAATGTAAGAGAGACTTAAAGGTACAATATGTAACATTTCTGCATTAAAATGTCTAAAAACGACCATACCTATGTTGTATATTTTTTTGAGTTGTGTAGTTACACTCTCACAAATGTTTCCACCAAACTTCAAACCCAGAGAAATGTTCTTTTTTTTCAGACACAGCACGTTTCCTTTCCTTCCTAGTCGCCTGTCAGTGGCGTCATATAACCTTTCACCCTCTAGTTGCTCGTAACTTCCTTCAAAACACGGCTCCCAGATGATACGTTTGAGCGTAATTGTAAATCATACAATGTCACAGAAAAAAATACTCCTAACCATAATATTGCTTTTTCTGCCACACAGCATCATTTTGTGATTGATAACATGCCACTTTGCAACACAGTAATACAGCAGATATCTTATTTATTGATACATATCAATATCGATCCAGTTTAACATTACTACAATGTGTTGGTTGACAAGTAGTTAACGTTAATGCTAGCTAGCTAATGCTTGGTGGAAAACATTATAGGGTTACCACATCGTTCAACACGCTCATAAAGTTATTAGTAGCATCATTGTTTTCACCACGGATAAAAGCAGCGCTGGGCTAACCCACGAATGAGTTTACCAGTAATGTTAACGTTAGCTGTATAGATTAGACGACTAATCTAAGCGTTACAACAAACCCCGTCCCACCCCGGGATCCAAAAGATGACAGTGACATATGAAATATATTGTGATAGTCACTATGTTTTAGCTGCTGGCTAACGTTAGCTTGCTGGCTCACTAGCTAGCTAGCTAATTGGTTAGCTACCAATATAGATCGAATCAAGAAAAACGTAATTATGTTGGGGAAATGCAGCTATGTTATTAGAATGACATGAATAAACGTAAAGTGAATACATTTGAATGGGTAAACTTTTACGTGAACAGATGCATTCTAATCGGCGAAGGTGTTTAACATTAAAAAGTACAACTCCCATAATTTCACGCAACTTACCAGCGTCATCAAAAGTCCGTGTTTACAATCCATTGTTTTGGTTGAGAGACCCTTAGCGTCAGAAAGTTACATATTGTACGTTGAAACCTCAAAGCCCCAAAGTAAGAAAGCCTATTTGCCAGTCGATTGTCAGAACCACAGTAACACCAGGGTACATTTAGACGGAAAACGTCTGGATTGGTATTGGGCTGCTTTCACTTGAGCCATTTCATGCTCTTTTTAGTCTGAGTGTTTGTGTGTCTCGGTAGGCTGTTAAAATTGCGGAGCGCAAGAAAGGGTGAGGAAGATACAATGAACAGAAGAAAGAAGGAAAGATGGAAAGAAATCATCCTGCCATAATGACTGGCATTCCTCATTAGTGTCATCATTAGCCTTTGTAGCTTGTCATGCTGTTGCTCCGTAATCAGACTGCATTGTAAAAAGCCCATTACCGAAACGGCACTCTATAACAGAGGGATGGCAGGTCTGAAAGGAAGATTTCCACACAGTAACCTTCTTGGGAGAAACAAGGGGTCAGCTGAAGTTGGGCTTTGTAACCAGTGATAGACATGACATGGCTCCATCTGTACACTTCATAAAGACAAAGCCACAAACATAATTTATACTTTATTAATCCTACAAGGGGAAATTGCAATGTTTTCACTCTGTTGTTATTACACACACATGCTCAGTACCTATACATGCACTAAATGGAGAGATGTCAATGTGAGGGAGCTGCCCGTGGAAAGGCGCCCCGAGCAGTTGGGGATTTGGTGCCTTGCTCAAGAGCACCTTGGCAGTTCCCAGGGGGTGAACTGGCACCTCTCCAGCTACCAGTCCACCACCATACTTTGGTCCATATGGGGACCCTCCGGTTCCCAACCCAACTCTCTATACTGACTAAGCTGCCACTGCCATGTACTACACTCATGGGCGTCAGAGCCATTAAATGAGGGGGGAAAGTCCCACCCACTTTTAAAAATGATTAGTTGAGATGCACCCACTTTTAGCATGTTTTTGTCTAAAACAGAGATCTTTAACAGGGGGTCCGTGACCCCTAGGGGGTCCGTGACCCCTAGGGGGTCCGGGACCCCTAGGGGGTCCTCAGAATTAGTGCAGGGGAGCCGCCAAATTATGTAAAGAAATCTTTTTGAAGTTTTTATAAAGTTTCTTTGTTCAAAAATGTAAATGTCTGAAAATATACATTAATATGAATCGAACATATTAATAGCAAAGATAAAT